>AP028433.1:8120263-8270357 GCA_036509395.1 Antheraea yamamai
ATCCGCGTAGCATATGAGGCGTGCCCCATATGGGAGCACGCCGCGGAGCACCCAGTCGTAGCCCATGTTCCACAGGAGCGGCCCCAAGGCCGACCCCTGTGGAACCCCCCGTCTTGTGGCCCGCTTGACCATTCGCCCGTCGCTGTCGACATAGGCGACCTCCCTGCCCTCCAGGTACGCCTCCAACACCCGCCTCAGGTACGGGGGCACTCCGAAATATCGGAGCGCCTTCCGTATGACGCCATGCGGCAGGGTGTTGAAGGCGTTGGCGATGTCGAGTGACACCGCCAAAACCCTCTCCCCCTGGGAGGTCGCCTCTGCCGACAGCGACTTCAGGAGGCACAGGGCGTCCACTGTCGAACGCCCTGTCCGGAAGCCATACTGCGCGTCCGCCAGGTTCGGCCCCACGCCCTCTAGGTGCTGGACGACCCGGGAGGAGATGATCCTCTCCAGCACCTTCCCGGCGTCGTCCAGCAGGACGAGGGGCCGATACGCGGACGCGCAGTCCGGAGGGCGGCCTGCCTTTGACATGAGGCAGAGCCGCCCAAGCTTCCAGGGCTTCGGGAACTGCCCGACCGAAAGACACCGGTTGAACAGCTCCCGAAGCCACCCCCCTAGTTGGCCCAATGCTAGGCCGAGCACCCGACCCGGGACCCCATCAGGGCCGGGCGCTCTACGCCGGCTGAGGAGGCGCTCGACTGCCCTCCCGATCTCCTCCTCCGTTATTGGAGGGGGAGGACCGTCGAGCACCTCCTCGACTGCCTCCCGAGGCGGAGGCATGGGAGGAGCCGGTAGCATCGGAGGGTCGGGGAACAGTTCTCCCACGACCCTCGCTACCACCTCCGGCCGGAGGGTCTCCGTCGCGGGGGGCGCCCAGGATTGTAACTTCATTCGTACAATCCTGTACGGGCGCCCCCAAGGATCCCCCTCCAGCGTCTGGAGCAGCTCCTCCCATGCTGCTTGTTTCGCCCGGCTGATGGCAGCCTGCAGGGTCTTCCTGCACTCCCTATAGCTGCCATACAGCCGGGCCTCCGCCTCCGGGTCCCTATGCGGAGAGCGGCGATCTCCGGCGACCACCAGTACACCGCCCGTTTGTCTGGGCGGTGTACGCTCCGCGGCATCGACGCGTCGCAAACCTCCGTGAGGGCTGCACGAAGGCGAGCTGCGGACGCGTCGACATCAGCCCTTGTGGGGGGGGGCATGGCCCAGGCCTGGACGATGGCCGATTCTTCCGCTAATTCACGGTTGAGGCGGCTCATCGCCCAACAGGGGAACTTCGCGCCCCTCCGGGGGCGGGTGCCACTTCCGGCTTGGGAGGTGGAGACCTCGAACCTGATGTATCGGTGGTCCGATAAGGTCTCCACCTCCTCCAGCACCCTCCACCCCCGGACACGGCGTGCGACGGACGGGGTGGCGAACGAGACGTCCACCACTGACGTCCCGTTCCATCGCACGCACGTGGGGACGCTCCCCTGGTTGAGGAGGGACAGCCCCAACTCGGCTGCCCACTCCTCAACGGCCATGCCCCTCAGGTCCGTGACTGCCGCTCCCCAGGTCCTCGACTTAGCATTCAAGTCCCCCATGAGGACCACGGGGAGCGGCGACAGCCGTCTGACAGCCCCCTGCAGGGAGCCGAGATACGCCTCGAACTCCCTCAGAGGCTTGTTAGGGGAGAAGTACGCCCCCACAACGGCGTACTCTCCCCAGACGGCCGTCACGAACCCGGCGCCGCAACGGTAACACCCGTCCCCCCTGCTGGACGAGGAGGGGCACAAGGGGCGGGTGTGCCCCAAGCCCATGCATTTGAAGCATCGCATGGGCTTCTCATCCAGCAGGAGGACGCGGACGACGCTCCACCCGACCAGGAGCTTGCCGGCCTCGACCAGCTTCCTGGCCGCCGCCGCGGGGAGCGTTATGTGAACCGCACCCAGGCCCCCCCAGTTTTTCTTTATTTCCCCGACCTTCAGGTCGGCCGCCTCGCAGCCGGCTTTCGCCGCCACGACCGTCTCAATCTCGAGGGGGGACACCGAATCGTCCAGCCCGACGATTCGGATGTCCGCCCTCTTGGTCGGCACGACGACCGTGGCGACGTTGGCCAGCGCCACTTTTAGCTCCCGGGCCAGTTCGGCGGCCTTCTCTTTGGTCTGCCCCGGGAGCTCAATTTTCCGCGCTCCCGTGGCCGTCTGCCGGACCCGGACTTCCCCTACGCCCATGTCCGGCAGGACCACGGCCTCCCGCGCCTTCGTCAGCACCTCCCTGTATCCAATCCCCCTGTCGGCTGCGGTATCCTGCAGCGTCACTATCACCGCAGTCGATTGGGGGACGGATGGCAGTTTCTGCCCCGCCGGTTTTGGTGGGGCAACTGGGGCCGTCGGGGCTTTGGGCGCCACCGGGGCCTTGGCGGCCTTCTTTTTCCGGGCTACGACGGCCCAGCTGGAGCCGGGAGCTGCTGCCGCAGGAGCCGGTAGTTCGGCCCAATTCAACCCCAGAGGGGCGATCGGGGCCTGGGGCACCGGTGCCGGCCTCTGGGACACCGCCGGTCTTGCAGGTGGAGCCCCCGCTCCACCCTTCCTCTTATCAGCCGCCAAGGGAGGGCGGACTGGCACCTCCGGAGGGAAGCGACTCTCCAGGCTCTCCAGGCGTGCGTTCAGCATATTGCCGAACGACACCTGGAGAGACCGCTCGAGGCGCGAGACGGCCCCAGCGAGCACCTCCTCCCATTGGTGCTCCAACGGCGCCATAGCAGGTGCTGGAGGCGGAGGCATCTGCTTCTTGGCGCTCGCTTCCTGCTTCCAGGCCAGGATCTCCACCTTGAGATCCTCGACCAGGCGGCGGAGGTTCTTTGTCTCCCTCTGGAGCTTCTTAACCTCCGCCGACTCCGTGCGGTCAGCGAGCGCCTCTACCACCTCCTTAAGGGTCCTAGCTGCCCCCTTTATCGCCTTAATGCAGGGGCCTTGCAGGTTGCGCGACTTCTTCACAGTGTCGAAGATAGCCGTTACCTGCGCCCCCGCCAGAGCCCTCAACGTGAAGACGTCGAGGTCTTCCACGTCGATGGGCTCCGCCTCCGAACTTGCCGCTGACCCGGCCGTGGAGCCGGCCTTAGATACGACCGCCGAGGCAGCGACCGAGCCCGTGGCCGAAGTGTCAGACTCTGCCGCACTCAGACTGCCGGCCAGGGCCCGGTCAAATGAACCGTCGGCCTCCCCCATAATCTCGCGACCACCCACGTTGCGGCTGATCCGCCTCGCCGTCCCCCTGTGAGAGGTGCTCAACTTGGGAGCCGCCCGTCCCTCCACCTCCGTATCGGAGGAGTCTATCGCCACGCTTGTGCGCTTTTTTGTAATTTTTTTGGCACTCATGGCTTGCCGGAGACCCAGGGCCACCGGCAAACCAAGAGGCAAAAAAGTCCGAGTCCGTACAACGTGCCAAGTAAGTCGATAAGCAAGAAAACAAGTCCAAAAAACGAAGCCAAGTCAAACAAAAAAGTAATCCACCAAAGTCCAAAAAGCAAGCAAAGTCAGGAATGAAAACTAGTTCGGAATCCGTAAACAAGCCAAGTCAAAATATATAAACATAAACCACCACAGAAAACCACCCATAAAACCAATTCGTGACGTAACTGAGTTAACCTCCAATTCGCGACCTATCTGAGCTAACCTAAGCTAAGCTAACTATTGGCACTGTGGTTGAATAACAAACTCTATAACTATTGTTCGAAAGTAACAAAACATACTGACTGCTTCTTAAAAGAAAATATGTCTATTTATGTATGATAATAAAGGCTTTCTCCCAAATATGTATAATCAACCTTTATCTATTAATATTACATTATACTAGCGGTCCCGGCAGACGTTGTTCTGCCTTGATAATAAAAAAAAAATCCTAAAAGTCAACCATAGCGTCACCTACCCAGTCCAATTGTGAATCTAAACCATTCTCGGATCCACTCGAACACGCACACAAAATTTCATCAAAATTGGTCCAGCCGCTTAGGAGGAGTTCAGTGACATACATACACACGTACAGAAGAAATTTATATGTAAAGATTATAACATTTGCTAAATGAATTTTAGAAACGTACCAAAAAAAGTATTAAATTATAATAATGTAGGTTTTCTTATTGTGTTTTTATCCAAACAAATACAACCACGTATATAAATAATCTCATATGAATACTTGAATTTATAAAATTTAATTCAATGTGTAAACATGAAGCGGAGAAAGAATTAGAGCGTGTTGTATATTTGTACCTTTTTTTTATATTTATCTATGATTAGAGGTATATAGTATACAGTCGTATTTTTGTTTATGAAAGAGAGTAAAAATGCACACTTAAAATTATTATTTTTGAAGTTATACTTCTTTTGGCGCGTTAGGAGAAAAATGATGAAAGTAAATTTTTACGATAGGCGCGCACACCGTCACGAAAAACCAAAACCCTGAAGTTATTACGATGCGCGCGCACACCGTCACGGAAAACCGACACCCTGAAGTTATTACGATGCGCGCGCACACCGTCACGGAAAACCGACACCCTGAAGTTATTACGATGGGCGCGCACACCGTCACGAAAAACCGACACCCTGAAGTTAGCTATAGTCAACATTTTGTTTCTTTGTATTAAAACTTTCAATGTATTAAATACCTTTTTTCTATTGTTAGTGTCGTTTTTTCTACAAACGTAGAATAACGCGAAAGATAAATTTTTTGAAAAGATTTTTATCTTGTTACGCCAAAGAAGTATAACTTCTAACGCGTGTACATACGTACACAAACACTTTTTTTAACTATAACAAAAGATTAATGTGATTTCATTTTTGACAACAATCATTAGATATTCATTAATTTACGTGTTTTTTTGTAAATGACATCTGTGCCTTTTCTTACTCGCCGTTATAACTCGTACAAGAGATCCGCGTATGATTTAACCAACTACGATCAGTGGTTCCTAAACTTTTTCGGTGTTATTACAAAAAAGTTAAATACGTATTGAACCCTGGCTTTAAAAAGGTCTCATATTAAATGCACCGCGGTCGCCATCTTGTTATTTTGTCTCGCTTTGGTTACGTTAGTTTAGACTTGTGAAAAAGGATAACACGAACTTGCCTCGAGCGAGTGCGGTGGATTTATTAGGAAACTTTTTTAAATCAAGTATTTAATACGTATTTAACTTTTTTGTAATAACACGGTTTTAGTCCGCGGTGAACTATAAGTCTGGTTTTTGTCACGATGCGGCGCCTTCACCTAGCAAGCTAGTCGAGATAGTCGCAGCCGATAGAAATATGTACTATGATACTAGTTAGATAGTCAAAAATATTAAAATATCCATAACATGGATCTGTATTTAAAGAAAAGTAAAAAAAAAGTCGTGGTGGCCTGGTGGTTTGACCGGTGGAATATTTTTCATGTCCGCGGGTTGGAATCCCGGCGTGTACGAACAAGTTTTGTTGAATTCGCGTACATTTACTAATTTAAATTGGTAACACTATCGGCTGACGCTGAAGGACACATCGTGAGGAAATCTGAACCTGAGAAATGTTCTTGTAGTACTAATGTATGTGGGAAAATATAGAACTGTCGATTTCCCAGAGTTTGAAATCGCAGGAAAATCGGGAAGAGGCCTATGGTCCTGCAGTGGGTCTCTTACGGGTTGATGATGATGGATCGGTGTATACTCGGTATCTAAAAGTTTACATTGTACCCGCAATTATTTACATTAAGCTACCGAAAAAGGTTAAGAGAAGTGCCTCTCGGTGACCCTCTTTACTTTGTGCGGAGTACCAGGGCAACGTGGCGCACACTTTGGGAACCTCTGAACTACAATCCGCTGTATTCATATACCGAAATATATAAATGAGATAATATGCTGTAATTACATTTATCACTTATACCTGGAATGTCTTCTTTGTTTTCCGTAACCGTTACTCATCACATAGTCTGGGTGATGAGCGAGAGACACGCGAACCCTCGGGGGTGGCTGTAAGTAACCAGGCGGCACCATCGGTGTATACAAAGGTTCGTATATCATTTGATGCGGTACATATACTGGTTCTTCAATGTACATAGACCTACGGCGCTCCCCTGGAATAGAACGTGTAATTTTAATTATTTATGATAGTGTCCAGAGCCAGACTTAGAGGAAAGCTGCAGGAGCTTTAGTTCTGTGACCCCTCACGAGAATGGTCTAATAAAATAAAAGTTCACATTCACGTAAAATTTTTTCGAAACAACTTAAAGCATATTTATAATTTTCTAGATTCTGGTCGTTGTTTCGCTTGCCTAAATGTAGATTATACCCATCCCTCAGGAATATTGTTTTTTTCTGGATATAAGACACCTTATGACCTTTTATGTACGCTTAAAAAAGCGTATACAAAATGTCATGATGCTCGGTTGAGTAGTTAAAACGTGAAAGTGTAACAAACAAACATACAAAAACACATTCGCATTTATAACATCAATAAGACTGCTTAGAATTATTCGGAGCTTACACTTCTTTAATCGTCCTAATTTTAAAATCCGGTCCGGACGCCTCAGTTGGTAAACATACATAACAACGTAGTGGAATGCCCTAAAATTAACAAAAGGGGATTTTTAGAGCCATAAAAAGGATTTCCTTGTTTTTGACAGTGCCATTTTTACCTTACACGTTATTTAATAAACCGGCCCTCTAATTATCTATTTCGCAAGAGCAATTTGCATATGACAAATTGCATTTATGTACTAGCAATAATGTAAAGAGCGACAGCAATGTCGTTGCTTTGACAAGCCTTCACTATGACTATGTAATCTTTGCTTTTAAAGTCGATATACATAAAGACATTTTTGATACCGCTTTACTCTTGCAAAATACGTCATTCGAATGCCGCAATGCACAACTTGGACGGTAAGCAAATTTTCGAACATTTAATCTGTGTTGACATCAAATACCTCTGTATCCCTTTTTATAATATTTTAAGTTATAGTTCAGTATAATTTACAAATAGTAAAATAGTTGTTAATACAAAATTATGGAGACGTGTTAGTTACTCGGTTGTTTAATTATAGGAGTACATTTATTACAAGGTGTCCAACATCATCCTGTCTTTGTACGAACTATACAAGGACACATGAAGTATTATTTATCTTGTAGGTATTAAGGTAAAACTGTTGTCTAACGATTTACGGTGATTAATATCTCGTTTGATTTGCGGTTAATATATTATTATACCTAATATGTATATAAATTAATATATTTAAGCAATATTGTAAAGTAGATAAACGTTTTGGTAATTAAGTTAGTAAATATGAACATAAAAAAGTAATTACAAGAGTATAAAACTAACATTAAGAATAAAAATCTATAACAATACTAAACGAGTTTCTGTTATTTTATATCTATTTATGAATGATAGACAAACCATAGTAGACCACTTACATTTTTGTGATATTGATATACCTACCTGTAATAATTACACCGCTATAAATAACTGTTCATAAAAAATGGTCTACTTACTAATTGGTTTTTCACCGTATACAGGTTCTGGATATTCGGGAAACATTACTTTAGATAGCTTTCTTCCGTAAATTCGATGTTCGATCGGAATTTCTTCAGGAGGCCTGCTTCTTCTAGGTGGCGGCAGCGGCGGTTCCTCACCAGAGTCGTAGTTTTTCGTTGGCACGTAGTAAAAACTAGCACTGACTGGTTCACCGGCGAAAGAGTTTAAGTTTTCTTCTTGGCTTGATTCCGTTCTCTCGGCTTGCATTATATTAAACGCGTCGTTGTCCCAAGGGTCGGAGTAAACTCGATGATTTTTCGGAGATGTCGAAGCCTCGTCTCCTTCACTATCAAAGTCCACGGCAGCCCAGTACGGGCTTCCAGAGTGGCCAGGCATTTCTACGCTTAGCACTTAATTACACACTAAACTTGTCACAACGTTTCTACTTTTTGCACTGAAGTACCGGCCATCGAGTCACAGAGACATCATCCTCGTACGTTGAACGTTCCAGCCAGATATGGTAAGGTGTGTAATTTATATGCTTTGCTTGGTAGATTAATTGTTATGCTTGGCACGTATCACGTGGACATTCGACAGTACGTCCAATGCAATCGGTAGAAGAGTTGTGGGCTTAGAGGCACACACGCGCGAGCGCACACCGCGAGTTTTACTTGCGAATAGAATGCGCGTCGACGCACCTCCACACAAGAAGATGCAATAGTCATTAGAAATGTATTCGCGAACCAAGGTTCACACGCAAACTTTGAAAGCAATTGAAACTAAACACACACTGCTACACGTTTAATTATATTTACCGCATTAATTTTAGTTAATAATTACAATCAATCAACCTATTATAGATGATTAAAATGAGTTATATGATAGTCAATTAAATACTTACAAAATTTTAATAACATTGAGTAAAATCGACATAATTAGATGACCTATTAGACATAACATGAATTCTATAAAGAAATATGTATTATCGTAATAGACATATTTTAATGAGATTATTTGACTAGAGAAAATTACGTTATTTCATAGTTTTTTATCATCATTCTCTACTGACACCACTAGACTTAAAGTTTAGATCACTTTCTTTTGCACGCCATTTTTTTTCTTGTTGTTATTCTAATCTACTGTGCCCCACCTCCCTGCATAATATTCTCGTACCATCTTGCCCGCGCGTCGCGACGGTCGCCCTCTATTATTATGGCTGGATTATTATCCAACATTTTACAACTCACTTCATCCTATCTATCACATAAATTGCCTCTTTATCGCCACATCAAGTAAGTTACTTTGCGACTAATGAACGTAAACGAGGTAGTAGTGGTGGAATCTATGCAACATTAGAATGCAGAAGAATCACCGTCACACTTATTTCTGTCGTAAAGCAGTATTGCTCACAATGCTATATCACGGTCCAAAGGGTGTGGTTGGTAATACACACTGGAAGACGAGGAGTTTCAACTAAATCCTCAGGAGTAAGCAAATGTTATAACTGGTTTCTTAAAAAATCCTGTTCAGATCTTTGTTCGGGTTTCCTGATCTTTCACTTAGTGAACTGCATTCGATGTGCGGGCTTTTTACTAATAATCAATTTCTTAGTTTTGTCTGTTATAGAAGGTGACGATATTTGTAGAAAAGTTATTCTTTGAAGCTCACTGAAAAATAACTCATACAATTATTTATGAGCAGCCCATGCCCGCTGGATTTGGTGACTCTTTTTCTTTGCATGACTTCCTTTATGCAATATTAAAATTTAGTACACATATAGATAGATATTCTGTAATATTCTTTCCACAGTAAAATTGGGAAGGAACTTACGATACGATCACACTTTGACTATGAATAAATTCAACAGTGATACTTTGATGTTATAAGAAATATAGCCGAAGATATACGAAACGACAACATGTAGTTACAGTTGCTTCTATATATACTAACACTAGCTCTTGCTCTCGGCTTGGCCCTCGTTAGTAGATCTGACCTAATCCTCAGCAATAGTACTTTTTTTTAGATGAAAGACATCCTATGTCCTTTTGTATCTCTGACATATATTAACGTTCATGATTAATAAGAACTGAATTATCATCCCCTCATACCATCAAACATGACGATTATAAAACCTATATCTTATAATCATAGTTGATATACGAAGTGTAATAATTGAAGCTAATCGTCTATAATTAAAATAGAAAAGTTTTATTATTGCAATAGTCATCGAACCTTCAATCCCTTCCTACAAGCTACCTACGTAGTTTGTATCTGCTAAGAAATTATGTACATCTGTTTTTCGACTTCCTATACGTACTGCGGTATGTGGCACTAGTATAATGGAACATGATGTATGATTAAGCACCTATTATTTGTTTCTATAAATAACTACACTATAACTCATTAAGTAGGAAGTATTTATTATATTTCAAGATATCTACTTATTATAAAATGAAGAATGAGCATAATTTATTCAGCTAGTTACTATTTGATTATGGTCCGTGTGTATTGTTAAATTCTTTACGAAGTACAACTTTGACTACAGTACGAGTACAACTAAACAAATATTACGATCTATTAAACTTATTAATCAGTCAAAGTAACTAATTAAAAACATTGGAAATAGAGTACGTATGTCAGCAAACTCTGAGTACAATGTACTAAATGATCTTGTCTACTTGAGTTCCACAATAAACTCCTAAATGGAAAGCACCAAACGTGGCCTTAGCCAAAACCAAAAATATCTTACCGAATTTAGATCTTGCTAATCTGTCGAACCAGTGGCGACAGTGAAAGTGAGCATTAGTGCGCGTAACTAGGAGCCCCTAAACTTACTCTGATGTCACAAGTTCCAAGCACTGTTCCGTGCATCACGCCCTATAATACAGTAAATCCAGCGTCCGTACGTCCCATAATAAGAGGCATGTTTAATTTGGATTTTTTAAATTGTATGCTAATATTTAGTACTAGCTAATACTCGGGACTTCGTTTGCATCGTCCTGCTCATGTGCACCATACTGCTTGCCCCACTTCTCCGTGACAAGAAAACACAAATCGCTGAACACGTAGGGCTTATAAAATGAGTGTCCTATTAAAACCTTAGTAACTTTGTATTACATGAAACTATTATTATAATCTCGTGTTTTGGATAAGTATCAAGTGTGTAAGAAGTAAAACAAAACAAAAATAGGACCGAAATATATCCAGTAGTTTTTGAGCGATACTCGCACAACTGTAGACCTTTATGATTTTATTTATATAGATTAAAATTTAGTGAAGTGAATACTTCTTGTTTGTTGAAACGAGATGAAATAAAAAGGGACAAACATATACCTACATCTATAGAATCAAAGTGGCGAGAGAACGAGATAGAACACACTATACAGCGGTTCTTATTTTTGTGGTCACCTCATTGTATTAATGTGTTGTATGTGTTGAGCCAGCGAATAAAATTTTTCATAGTCACTGTGTCGCGCTAGACGCTCTGATCGTAGGTTTTTTTAAAATTATATGCTGTTGGCCTGTGCGGACCTTTACAGCTTCACAGGGCATTTTTCTGACAACGTTCGATATAGTTTATTTTTATAATCCCATTGTATTTTTTTTTATTTATTAAGGCCACTGGATACAAGTCCTTTAAGCCTAACTTAGTATTAAAAACTATCTTAAATAAAATGTACAATATTAAAAGTTACATCTTTAACATACATTATAAATGTGTTAACGATTACAGTAATTCTACAGTATTTATAACAAAATTATATATAGGTTTATAAAATAATGGATTTGCTAAAAGCAAATGTAATTCATTCGGAACCTCAATGTTATTAGAAACGCTTTTAAGCTATGTTACTAAAATAAGACGTTCCATTTTAAATTTTCCACAGTTCATAATAATATGTTGAAGATCTGCAGTTTTATTACAAAAGTCGCATTTATCTTCTGATATAATTTTCAACCTTGAAAGATGCGCAGAAGTTCTACAGTGTCCAAATCGCAATCTATTAATCAAGGTAATGAACTTCCTTTCGGCATCTTTAACTTTATAAAACCAGGGTCTATGCGGCGGGTATTCTGTATCCTTGCGTACCATTTGCCTTTATTCTGAGTGATAATCTTATAATATTCTTTCCAGATTATTTTGACCTTTTCAGTTAATATCTGAAGGAAATCAGTATAAGCGACTTTCGTCTGTGTAGAGTGGTCTTCATTCCACATTCCTCGGGCCACTCTATCTACTATTTCATTTCCAGAGATACCAGAATGTGAAGGTACCCATTTAAATGTAATACATTTACCTCTTTGATATAGCTCAAACAGTAACCGTTTAATAGAATATATGACATGGTTCAAATTAAATCTTATAGAATTATTTTCTAGCGTTAACAATACACTTTTACTATCAGTAACAATTAAAAATTTGGATTCATTTACATTGTTTATATATAAGATAGCTCTATAAATTGCATATGATTCAGCTGTAAAAATACTACATTGAGTGTCCAATTTGAAACATGAGGTCATTTGGACTTGTGGATCATAATAAGCAGAAGCTACATTATCTGACACTTTTGAGCCGTCCGTATATAATGTATAAACATTTGGCTGATTATTAATATATTCCAAGAAATCAAAGTGGCTTTTAACTTTCCCAAAATCAATTATTACAGTATTATTAATAGCAGAATTATATCCAATTTCATAAATAGGCAAAGGGTTTGCAATATGGATATTCCTACATACATTTTTAATGTTTAACACAATTTTTAATATTTCTGGTGAATGTTCAGACACAATATCCTGAACATCTATGTTAGCATTATTTACAAAAGTTGCTGGAAGATCATGTCTATGTAATATCCTATCCAAAACAAATGTATTGTCATTAGCCAGTACTTTGATACAAAATTTTTGAGCAATCTGAAACCGTCTTATTTTCAAAGGCATTATACATGTTTCAGACTCCATTGCAATTACTGGAGTAGAACACATAGTACCAGTTATAATCCTTTAAGCTTTATTTTGAATCACATCTAACTTCCTAAGGAATCTACTACTCGCACACATGTAAGCTAAAGAGCTATAGTCAAAGTGGCTTCTAACTATACCTTTGTAAAGGAGAGACAAGACCTTAGGATCAGATCCCCAGTGAACACCAGCTAAAGAACGTAAAATATTTAATCCTTTGGTAGCATTACTGATAATATTATTAATATGTGACTCAAATGATAATTTTGTGTCCAAACAGACCCCAAGAAATTTCTTATGTTGTAACCAGGTTAGTATACTGTTATTGTATAGAACAGAAGGAACGTCATACAAATCAAGCATTCTTTTTGAAAATAACATTGCACCACTCTTAGCAATATTTATATCTAATTTTAAACTACTATAAAAATTATGTATTTGGGTCAGTCCATTGTTTAAGCCTGCAATAGCTTTATTGACATCTTTATTTATACTATATACAACAATGTCATCGGCAAATAACAGACACTTGATTGAGGGTTCTGTTAAGTACCTGTTGATTTGTGATGAATAAAGATTATATAGCAAGGGAGATATTGTTGCTCCTTGCATTGTACCTTTATATACATGCCTAGGTCCATGTAAAATGTTATTATATTTGACGTACATTAGTCTATCATATAAAAATGTAAATATCCATTTGCAAACTTTTCCAGGTATGTCAACATCACTAAGAATAGAGACAAGAATTGAAGGATCTACATTATCAAAAGCACCGCTCACATCAAGAAAAGTACAAACAGTATATGAATGACTGTAGAAGGAATTCTTAATATCAGAGATAAGAGACATATAGTTTTCTGCAGTACTTTTACCTCTACGAAAACCAAACTGTTGCACAGGTAAAATATTACATTTTTCACTATAAAATTCTAACCTTAATTTAAGCATACATTCAAATACTTTTCCAATACAAGATGATAAGGAGATTGGCCTATAAGAGTTGTAGTCATTTTCTGGTTTTTCTGGTTTTAAAATTGGAATGACACACTGTGTCTTCCAGGTATCTGGTATCCTTTCAGCTTCCCACAACAAATTGTATATCTTTAATAGTACATTTTGAGCTTTAGGATGGAGATTTTGAATTAAATTATAGGAAATGTCATCAATACCAGGTGTTGTATTTTTTCTTGATCTCAAAGTTACTTTAAATTCATTCATTGTAAAAGGTTCAGAGAGGAAGTAACCTTCAATGCTGCCAGATGAACCGAAAAAAGTTTTTAACCTTGTTATATCAATTTCTTTTTCAGGTGGAGATTTGGGAGCATATTTATCTAAAAAGGAAGGGATCCATTCATCATTTTTAGGAGTTTTTTTATGTGCTACTCTTTTAAATCTTTTAATGTAATTCCATATCATGCTAACAGGTGTGTATCTATTAAATGCCTCGCACAACAATCTCCAACTCGTTTTCTTTTTTACACTAAGTAATTTCTTTTTAACAGCATCAACTTTTTTGTACTCTATATAGTTAGTTAGTGTGGGAATATCTCTATAGTTTCTTAAAACATCTCTACTATTATTCACAGCAATGGCACACTGCTCATCCCACCAGGGTACTGGCTTTTTAATTTTGTATGAAGTGTTATTACAAATTTTTGGAATACATGCCAACTTAAGGCTATTCATAATATCACAAAAGCTATTATAAATACATAATATGTTTTCTGATTCTAGACTTAAATTTGCAAATGCTGTTTCACTTAATGAAAAGTATTTGGACCAGTCTGCCTTACTGTAAATAAAGCGCTCAGAAGGGGCACCAATTTCATACTGTTGTACAGAAGTTTGAATTTCAATGGCCATCTGGCCCATGTTGAGAAACAATGCTATAGCCTGGCACACTGAAATTACTTCTCTCTCGCAACCAAGTTTCATTTAACATACATATATCTATATTGTGTTCAGAAATAAATTTTATGAGCAAAGGTTTCTTATTATTAACACTCTGAATATTATATTGAGCTATTGTTAATTTATGTTTAAGAATTTCCAAACTATTGTTGTCCATATACTAAATGTTAAATTAGATTATGTAAAAAACTTCTTTAATTTTTTTAAGAGTAATAGATTCTTTACTAGAAGAGTTAGCTAATGAAACTAGTGGTTTTATTATAGCGTTAATAATTATATCATTATTGATAATTTGTTCAAGATTAATATTTTTCTTAGTATCATCAGTTTTGACACATGTACTTTTATCACTAGAAATATTATTATAGTTTTCTATAGATTTAGGTATAGCTTTTGATTTTAAGTTAGGAAATTCTTCAACATTAGCCCGTACTACAGAGGCAAAAGTATGGTTTTGACTTAGTATCTTTTTCTGTTTCTCTTCATTTTTTTTCTTTTTAATAGGGCAATCTCTCGATATGGCAAGGTGACCACCGCCGCAATTTATACAACAAATAATTTCAGATATGCAATCTCTGTATAGGTGTTTTCCAGCACACGAGGAACACATCTGGGTCCCTCGACAAACTTTAGCAAAATGGTTAAATTTAAAACATTTGTAACATTGTACTAAGGGTGGAACATATGTGTGAACTTCATACCGAAACATATTAAGATAGACATATTTTGGAAGAACAGTTGTGGAGAATGTTAGGGCTACTGTAGACAGTGGTACAAGTTTCCTGTCGGCATCTTTTTTTAGAAAGCGTTTAACAGAGATTACTTCAGTATCGCTTGTAATGTTTTTATAAATATCCTCGTTGGATATGTCAGTAGGAACAAATCTGATTACACCTACTTTTTCCACAAGATGTGCGGGGATGAAAGATCTGAATTTATTTTTGTTCAGGAAATTGTCCAATTTAAAAAAGTTATGCGCTGCAGAAGCTTTCTTGAAAGTTACTCCTATTTTATACGCATTCACTCTATAAATACTAGTAAAGTCTTTAACATTTTCAGTAAATAATTGTGTGATTGTTAGAGGGTTCTTGTTACCTAATTTTTCTTTTTCCTTGGATTCAAGGTATACTATGTATTCATTGGAGCTATTATTTTCCAGAAACAATCTTGTATAGTTCGTTTTAAAATATATTTTGTACTTATCTTCATTTTTCAATCCTGCCACTTCAGTACGAACTCTTTTCCGATCTGAATGGCGTGAGGACTCGTCGTCTTCACCATCACTTTGAGTCCCCATGTTTGGAGACCACTAAATTAAAGTATTAATCGATAACGGCAAATCTATATAGTTAAATAACGAAAAGAAAAAATAAGGTTTTGGATACACTTAAAAAGCGCGCGCTTCGTTCGACTTCCTGCCAAAAAGTCTCCCATTGTATTGCGTTCCTACGGTTTACGAATAACTATTTGTTTACTTGTGATTAGTTCAGGTATGGGGTACAAAAAATTAAAATTATATTTAAATCTCAATTATTTTTTTTCAAATACGGAATATAGATAATCATTTCTGAAATATTAAGGTTATTAGTAATTTACATAATACATTTTTATTTTTAATACATTTTTAGTACATTGTGTGCATCGAAAGAATTACACTACCAAATTGATAGCTTAAAAAATATCAGTAGCATTTTTAAAAAAATAAAAATAAATAAAGAGTCTAATATAATTACTGCATCAAAAACCTAATATACTCTACTTTGCCTGTATAATTTGTTAACATTTTCAACATGCTGTGTATTCCTTTATGTTAAAAATAAGACTTTTCTAAATAAAAAAAGATTATGTTGACTGAATATCTTTCTTAATAAATAATTTTTGTCGGAAAATAATCCTGACAAAATGCTATTATGTTAAGATCTTAATTTTAAATTAAAAATCTTTAACAAAAACTAATATCTAATGACAATCAAAATCAAAAAAAACCGCGTCGCGCCGTGCTTAAAAATATATCGTTCTTAGCCTATGGACGAATGAAACTGTCTTGATAATTAATATTTTGTTATAAAACCCTATGGTGAATGAAAACTTTTCGAGCCATAGTTCAAACAGTTATTTCTTGTAGGTACATAAAATTTATATTCATTTTACCGATTTACTTTCTTTTATGTATTGCCAGAATGGCGAAACAATGTTACTATGTAATAAATAATAAAGATGAAGCATATTAAAATACATTATGTAATAAACCAGGAAAACCTATGAACAACTTATCAAGTTAAATTATATAACAAACTCCTAGATTTTTGAAATATATTCTACTATTTCTATTAATTTAATGTTTGAAAATACACACTGGCAGATGATCTAATGAAGCCTTGTTAAAAAGAAACTAAATGTCATTATGCGCGCCAGAAATGCGTTACTTTATCATGATGCTTTTTATTAGATGTCAGGTGTTCTAACGTTATATTTGTGAAATTAACAAATAGAAAGAACCGGATTATAATATCCAAGTAAGTATTATTTTATAGAGCAATCGGTAATGGGCGACTTACTATTTTTGTGCATGTAATAACTTATTAATGGAGTCTTCTGTTGTACAATATTATCATTTATAGGAATAGTATTTATAGAAACAGTTGAACGGGGTCTTTGATAAACAAAAGATAAGCCCTATTTCGGTTGTATATTATACGGGTCTCCTGTACTGGATTATTTTAGCTGAGTAAAAGCCCAGCAATTTTAGGGTAATACTTGTACTTTTCTGGGGGCTACATTAGTAATTCGCATCCTGAAATAAGGGTTGAGGGGGGGTGAGAGGGGCGGGGGAGAGGGCTAACTACCCCTCTAAACCACTCCCCCGCCGCGGAAAGTTATAGTTACTGAGATATTCATGATCAAAGTTTTGAGATTATGTCTCCTCCGATCAATCATTGACAATTTTGTATATTTACAACATGTTGATTTTTAAGATTAAATTCAACTGTTTGTACAATACTATGTCTATATATAAGTAGAGCAAAAAATTATTGCTGGAAAAATGTAAATATTGTGAAAAAAAAAATGTAAGTATTTAAAACTCTTGTAACAGTTCTAAAAATTATAGTAATTTTGCATAAAAAAGGTTGACTTTTCAACTAAAAAAATAATAACTTGTATGAAACTATGTATATTTATGCATTAAGGAATAAATTATTGATGGAACAGCATAAATATTGAGAACAAAAAAAAATTATTTACAATAAACTTCTGTCCTCATTTTTCACTCAAATATTTCACATTTAAGCTCATAGTGGTTAAAAAATATTTAACATAAAACAACAAGGAATTTGATATGTGTTCGCAATTCTAACCTACATAGAGAACTAGGGCGGGAGCGAAGCTACGCTTTGCTCCAGCCCTATTCCTCTATTAACCTAACATGACTAAGTCGGATTTGCTTGGACCAGTTTGCTCGCTCGCTGTGCTCGCTCGCCTGTGTTATGTGTGGGGAGGCTTTGTGATCATACAAATAACTTAAATTATATTTTTTTCTAGGATTGAGACAGTTGAGTTCTGGATTAAACATAGTAGAAATAAAACGAAAAATACAAGATCTGGAAAATGTTCCGTTTTACGTCATACAAATAAGTTATATTTGATTTTTTGTTTTTTTTTTCGGAAATAATAGTGAGCAATTACAAAACAACAATAAATATGTATAAAACAACAAAATTATAGTATTATAAACCTTAAAAATGCACATGTGAAGGAAAAATCACGTTCTGTTACAGTAACTTCAAACACATATAAAAAAAAACTACGCGTCTCCGCGGGGTGAGGGGGGTGTCTTTTGAAAAGGGTAACCAACCCCTATAAAAAACAACCCTTAACAACCCCAAATTTGTGATGCGAATTTCTAATGCCAAGCCCTTTTCTGTCAATTTGTCTTCTCTTATACCTTATTTCATTTGCTTTACGTTCAGTCGTTTGTGATCTGGGTGGATATCTGAAGTACTAAGTGATTCTAATAAAAATTACATTATTCTCAGTTGAAAATGAATCTTATATATGTTCTTTCCACAACTGTAAACATACATATAATAGTGGTACTATTATATGTTACTGAGCAATTTCATGTTTAAAACATACATAACTTGAAAATTATTTAGCTATTTTGAATATATTCTTTTTAACAACCTAGCAATTTTTTTCTGGAATAATTGAGGATTTTTTTTTTGTTTTTTTGCTATTTTGTAGTTAATTCGTAAACCTTTTATTGACATTCCCTTTGTTAAATCTTATCATAACTGCTTATTCCATATACAAAAGAGCAATGATATGGGTTTGATAATTTGATAATATTCTGAAAACTCCTTTTTGTGACTGTAAAAGATAGTTCAAAATAGTTTCAAATATTAATCCAGATAAATAAATTACACTTTGATTGTACTTTTATGTATTGATTAGCGGTTTCCTTCAGCTGGGCACACATTTTCTATGTATAGATTATTTTCGAATCTTTATTTTATTTCCATGTATATAAAATAATAACAGCTTACAAACTTTCATCAACTTTTTCATAGGGAGGCAAAAATCCTTCCTTAGTGCTTACCTATAGCGTAAAATAAACCTGCATGTAAATTTTCATGACTTTAAGCTCAGTAATTTAGGCTGTGCGTTGCTATGTCTGTCAATTATTCATATATATATAATATGTAATCTTTGGTTAACTTAAATTTATTAAATTAAATTCCTATATTATTATTTATATTTATATAAACAGATATGGATGAATTCACTACAATCACAGCCACTCTAAAAAATATCACTGACCAATTAGAAGATAATAGTTTACAAAATCATGAGACAAAGAGTTCAAAATATACAGCCGTTCAAGTGCATCTAGCCAAAAAAGGATATATTGATGATGATATATTTCAAAGACTGCTTAGTATATGTGTACGTGATTTGGAACAGGACATCAAGTATACTGCAATAGCATTGAAAATAATTATGACTATTCTAAATAAAGTAAAGGTAAGAATTTATTCTATCCAATATTTTTATTTGTTTTTATGATATTTGCTTGAAGGTGTTACTTTGCGGAAATCCATCATTAAACATTATTAATGGACGTTACTTTGCACTTCCGCCTGGAATAGATTATCAACTTCTTACTAAAACTCTTTTATTTTTCTCTTTATTTTTTGTCGAGGGTTTGTTCAAACAGAACATGCTAACGCCATCCATACTACATGCAATAACAACTTACAAAACAACTTATAAATATAATAAACTCTTACAAAATACTATCATAAAACTAAATTGAAAAACAATATTACAATCACTTTCTTGCCCTTATACGACTCCACCATATTATAGATTAATTCGGCTTCTTCTGATGCTGGGCGTGACAATATTTGGTCACAAACGCCTATATTATAAGTATGCATAAATATATGTCTTCTTTGAGAATCCTTATGGACACATTCCATTAGAATATGATACACATCTTCTTGATGATACTAAAAGTTTTATTGCAACAAAAAACATTTGATTTTGTTTGTTCGAGTGTACCTGAAAAAGTTACATCTGAAACTAGGAATAGAGAGAGAGAGCTAATATATAATAATATTTATTAGAACTAAAACAATAAAAAGAGTTCAAAATGCTTCCTTGGTTGACGGTTGACACTGTTGATATATAACTGTAAATATCAAAATATATAATTTATTAAAATATGTTGCAGATTAACCTGTAATAACCACAATCCATTACACATTATTCCTTCTGTCAGGGAGCTGAATGTAACGTCCACTAGTCATATTTTTGTTTTATCAATATACAGTGTACACTTCATTTAATGCCACTTGATTTAATGACATACTAATTAAAACATTAATATTACTTGATTTTGGTTGGCTAACTTTTTTGTTTATACAATGATACACTCTAGGTGATATCACACTTATACTAAATAAATAATATGTCACTATTAAACATTATACAGTACTTTCTAAGTTACCAAAATTATTGAGAACAGCATTCCTTTGTTGCTTTATGGTCTAGCACATATTTACATCTAATATTGACTTCATAAATATGGAAGATTCCAAGAACTTCTTTCTTTTATTTGTTGTGATTGCCTTACACATGTTTATCTTAGCTAATAGAGGTTGTTATATTATTATGCAATGTCTATATGTTATCATATTCTTAAGTGCTTTCAAATTTTCAAACTGTGAACATGGTGAGTGAGAGGAAATCTTTGTGTGTTAATGAACATATTTTATTAATATTTTCAATAGATGTTGGAGAAAAGATAAGTTATGTTGTAAACTTTGTATTTAGACATTCTATGGTGTTTAGAATATGAAAAACCAAAGAAAAAATTCTGTATTAGTAACAATACATATTACAATATTAAAATAATACTAATTAATCTTGTGCATGTAAGTTACCACTATCAAATGTTCAATCCCTTAATTGTTGGCATATAAATACCACACTGTATTTTATCAATATCATAGTCCGTTGAAGCTGTAAAGGCCATATTAGAACTATATCATAGTCAGTTAAAAAAAAAACAATATCAGAGTAATATCATTTATACATGATAGTTTTTATCATAACATGCCATAAACATGAGCATTTTATAGTTTCTTATCTTTAGTAAATTTATATTAATACTAGCAAACCCCTGCAACTTCGTCTGCACCAAATCCGTTATTACTGGTTTTCACTTGTATTTTTAAACGCGAACAATCAAAATAAACCTAAGAACCGTTTGCAGCGACACCTACTGTTACCAATTGTGAATCCAAACTATCCAGGGAATCACTTAAACATATACCCAGTTGGTATGTGAGAAATCTTTTATAATAAGCCTAGAACCCGTTCGCAACATCACCTACCGGGTTTAATCAAGAAAAAAATTTTTACATTGAAAACCATTAAAGCACTAAAAAGCAAAAAATTACTAAATTATTAAATTAACCAAATTACATAAAACATATTGATATCTGCGCTACCTAATAATATATTTGAAGGCAATGCCAACTGTAATTCATATCTCGTCGACATACAAAGTTTGGGTCCACTCTCGTATCCCGCGATGCATATCTGTATGTAATAGAGTAACATACTTGTTACATTTTGTGCCTCTAATTCTCTAACTGATTGATGAGTACTCCTAGAAATGTCATATAGCCGTAGCTCAGTTATAACATACTGTACATTATATGACCGCCGAAGGCGTCGGTTCCGAACCCAACGATCGTTTTTTGTTATTTGTTTTATTTTGAAGTAGCATAGGGAGACGAAATATAGCTTAAATTTTTAGCTAATCTATCTGTTATATATAGCACAATGAAAATTTACCAATATCCATCAAGAATTTCATTAACTACAAACTTTTGACATTCGTCCGTTATCCTGGAGAACCCATTGCATTTTATGGGATAAAAGTATCCTAGATGTAGCCTTGTAATATTAGTTATCACTGTGTCAAGTTTCGTCAAAATTGGTTCAGTACTTTCAGAGTGATACATGTTCACAGTGACAGACAGATCAACAAAAATTGTAAAAGTACTATTTTTGGCTTCTATATCGATAACAAAGTCTATCCCGATTATAATTGCCAATCAATATTTAATGTATAGATTTGACCTCCTTACAGTTTTATTATATGTAATATTATAAAACTGGAGCATTTGTTTGTTTGGTTGAACGCGCTAATCTTATGAACAACTGGTCTGACTTGAAAAAGTCTTTCAGTGTTAGATAACATATTTATCGAGGATCATATCAACACGCTAAGATCAATACTAGCGAAGCAACAATGAAGAATCTTTCAGGGGTTTTTTTCCTTTTGAGAGATTCCACTGCGTGTTAGCATTAGCCCAAAGTAATTATTCGACACGGACAAAGTCGCGAGCAGAAGCTAGTCTGTAAATAAATCTGTTTTCAATATTTTATTTGTTTTCAATGTATGATGTTAGTTGATTGTGGTATTCCTAATATTTCACTGATCTTATAAATTCAGTGTTCAGAATAGTATAATAACAAAAAAAATCTGTTAATCATTGATTTTTGGTAGGCATGAAAAAAATAAATATAATTTTTTCGTCACTATTCCAGAATGAAGCCTATTCACCTGATCCAGCAATTCTTGTACCATCAGCTGTATGTATCATACGTAAAATTAATATGACTTCCATATTAAATAATGTCGAAAATATTAGAGATTTATATATCAATACAATACTTTTATATCCTGATGAGACACTTATTTCTGTAGTTTCAAACAATGAGGCTATGGTTGTGGAATTAGTGATATCATACAATTATGCACAATTACAACTGGAATACAAAATACTGGTAAGTGCTTACTAAATTATGTATAAAAAATAGACTAGACCCCGTTCTTTACACTTTTTTCCCAATTCCGAACGTAATTCGATGCGGAAATTCAGATTGTTTTTATTTGTATAGTTTCGTCACGTAAGGAAAAAGCGTTATTCCCCTTATAAAACTCTTTTTTTTTTAATTTAATTTAATATTTTTTCAATTTTTCTAAAAAATAAAAAAAAAAGAAAAAAAAAAAATTTATAAAATAATATAAAAAAAAAAAAAAAAAAAAAAAAAAAAAAAAATATAAAAAAAAAAAAAAAAAAAAAAAAAAAAAAAAAATTAAAAATAAACCAATCCAATATAATATAAAAAAAAAAAAAAAAAAAAAAAAAAAAAAAAACAAAAAAAAAAAAAAAACAAACAAAAAAAAAAAAAAAAATAAAAAAATAAAACCAAAAAAAAATAAAATAAATAAAAAAAAAATAAAAAAAAAAAAATAAAAAAAAAAAAAAAAAAAAAAAAAACTAAAAAAAAAATTAAAAAAAATAATGTTTACCGTCCAACGAAGTGGGCTTAGGTCAGCTAGTACTTGATATTTAAGTGTTATCAAGTTTAGTCGAACTTTGCGCCTAAAATCGCAGGAAGAGAAAGTGACAGAAGAGCATAACGCTTTTTCCTTACGTGATGATTTCTACTATTCAACTCCTGCTATAAGACCTGTTAAGAATCTTCTTTCAAATGAGTATATAGTTAAAGAACAATATAGTCTTCATCCTACAAAGAAATAATTCTCGTAATAAATTTATAGTATCCGGTTTACTGCACTTATGTAATTATTTTCTTTCAGTTATATGACTTTTTATATAGATTGCTCACAATATTGCCCGAAGAGATTAAATTGTCATTTCTCAACTCAGTGACTCCGATATTGTTTTCAAAGGTAATACCTAGTATTTTAGATGACATATCGTGCATCACTGTTGAGAACGACGTGTTGAAATTACTGGAAAAATTGGAATGTATTACAAATGAGCTATGTCAAATTGATTATTTTAAAATTCCACAGTGGATGTCCTTTTTGGAGAATATTTGTAATCGAAAAAAGTAAGTATTACGTCTCTCATTTCTAATGTGTTAGAAAATTGAGTGTTGATGAATGTGATATTATTCAGTAATAATTTTTCACGAACATTCTTTCAGGTATCCCCAAATGATGAAAAATCTTTTAGAGAAAGAAAGTCAAGCTTGGCACAGATTATGGATAATATTCATTAAACTGCTCAAGAATCGAATAACAAGTAATATCATAAGTAGCGGAACACCTATTAATTCAATGTTACCGATTGTTGAGACTGCATTTAAATTGGACCCGATAAATAGAAGCAGAGCGTTCCAATGCTGGACCGTTTTGATAAATATATTTTCTTATGAGACAAGTGAACATTGTATAAATAAGCGATTAAAATTATTAATAATACCGTTCATATTAAACAATGCCAAAGTGGAAGAGACCGTTGTAGCTAAATTGAATTCCTGGTGGCACTTGATTAATAGATTTCAGTTTAAATTTGATAAGTTTGTTGAACAGATCTTGATATCGTTTCTACATTTTTGCTTCGGTAGGCACAGTTCATCTGGAAAATCTACCTTCATACCGGGTCAACTTTCGATTTTCCTAAAAAGACAATGCGTAGAAGCCTTTGTTGAGATTATCGGTCATGTAAACTGCCCTGGATGTGTTGATATTACCAGGTTGGAAGCAAAACTTATTAATACAAAAAATTTAACAAACCACTGGATGGACTGGACGTATTCGTTAAAAGTCGCGTTACAGATTTCACTGAATAACATTACTGACTGTATACCACAGCAGGCTTTGTGTTTATTACAATCATTTCTTTTAACAACGAGTAGTTTGCCTATGAATGAGGTTAAAGAAGATATAATAAACGACCTGTTAAAGATATTGTTGGAGTTTGTCCAGGTAAGTTAAATTTCTCTGCTGTTTTAGTTAATCAATGGTGGAAAACAAAATTAACGCACTGACTGCTGAAAACGAGATATCTTGTAGTTTGTGAGCTTACCCCGGAGGCCAATTACTACCTGTGTAAATATAGGTTAGTGAATTCTAGAAGGAGAAAAGGAAAAATCAGGTTTGGCTTACATAGACTTCTGTATTGCAGTTTGAAATATAATTACTACTTTCAAATATAACTGCAAGATAGTTTGTACCATGTTCTTCCAAAAATATTTTTTTTTTTTACTTTTTGAGAATGACTATCATTACATAGTATAAAACCTAGTCCGCTGCCGCGTCTGTCTATCTGTGCAAAAAACTCAAAAACTACTGAACAGATTTTTATGCGGTTTTTATCAGTAGATTGAGTGATTCACGGGGAAGGTTTAGGTGTATGAGTTGTCTATTTATATATATATTATACTATCAATAGCAGGATAACGTCCGCTGAGCCTGCTAGTTTACTATAATTAACATTTTTGGTAACAATGTAATTAAAATAAAATGCTTCTCAGGTCAGTTTCATATAAAGTCCCGTGGCAGAAGACGTATTATATTAAAAAAGTCGACTTTTCGTATCGTAAATTCCATTATAGAAAATCGATTAATTATTTTTATCTAAGTCTATGATAAATAGTTCATTTCACATGCCTTTGCTACTTTCGCCTGGAAAGTCTGTCTGTCATGCCTATCTAAAACAAAATCGGTTACATTTCTATTACAAATATTGAAGAAAAAAAAAGTACTAAAGTAATAAAAAAAATCAAATTAGTAGACTCGGTCAGTATGCAGTACTATAAATATGTTGAATCTGAAAACAAACATACTCCATTACGTGGTGTTTTTCACCCTCCGTGCAACATTTTTTTATTTCTTTTTGTTTTCGAACAGACTACACTGTTGGCCTGGCAAGGCCTTTACAGTTTCACCGGACTACCCGTGCAACATAATAGAACAACCATTCTCTTAATTAATAAATCAGTTACTACATTTGCGCTATTTTCATTAGTAATGTCACATTTAACACTATCGGGAAATGTTTTATTTCTGCAAGACACCAAAAAATCAGTTTCAGGCAGAAATAGTAAAGAAAATCAAATGAATTATCTTCTTAATTGATTTCATAGCAAGACATTGATGCTGTTTTAAATATAAACTTTATTACGCATTATGTATCACATACATGTGTCATTTTCCGGTCTCTTTTAAATTAAAACCTGATGGCGGTATTTTTATTTATTTAATTTAGTATTTATGTAGGACACATCATTTTAAACACGTATTTTCATTACCATTTTCTTTATTATAAAGGGAAGTTCAATTAAGCAAGTATTTTATTAATGTTGTCATAATATTTGCAATGAAGGATAGTTATCATTTTTCTAGGTATATTTAAATGTGTTAGCCAGTATAGCAGGTGAAAGGTTAAACACTCGCAGTATTCGAGGATGTGATATTTCGTGGTCACATTTAACGTATAAAAGAATAATATCAAAACTAATAGTAATAAACAACAAAGACAACGTCTTAGTCAACGTTTGTTCTAAGAATTTCAAAAGTATGGATACAAACCTAAATAAACCTACGTCGAATGATCGGTGACAAAACCTGCGAGTGGTAATCCGGAGTTACCTAATAACCTTCGAGAATAAAACGGGCAATAATCCCTTTTTTTGTTCAAACATCGAAAAATTATCCTTTGTTCGTTAGTTGTTCAACCCACGTTCTTTCACGCTTCACTTTCATTTCGCACGAAAGCCACTGACACTGCGCTTTAACAAAGATACTACAAAGATCGCATATAATTTTTGTATTTTTCTACATAATTAGGTCAAATACTAAGCACTTTTTTTAATTGATTTAGAACGAGAATCGAGTGCAAAGTACCCTTCATAAATATTGCTACTGTGTAAACTTTCACCTGGTATATATAACTTGTTTTGTTGTAAATAATAATTACTACTTCACTAAATCATTTTATTTTATATTTCAGGAAAGTAAAAAACGTGATATTCGTTATGCTGATACTGTGTTCGCATTATTACTTTCCTTTTTTATAGATGAACTTAACGACACAGAAATTTTGAGTATAAAAGGTGAAAACCAAAGTACACTGTATAAAATAATTAAATCAACGTTAGATCCCTGTTTCAAGAAATATTATGAAATGTGAGTGACTTATTTTACTTATATAATTTTTTCTTTAGATGTAGTTACACTATATGATAGAATGTGTAAAGTATACTGTATTATACGTAGATGCAATGTAATATACAGTTTTTATTGTATATGTTGTAATGCAATATATTTGTGTCATCATAATATGATTTACATAAATTAGTATTACAATAGCTTGTAATGAATGTCTACATTGAGCTTGAACTTTTTTTTATATCAAAACATTGTCATGGGACTATAGCAATTTTTCTTACCATTTTGAGCATCTACCACTCTTGAGTAATAATGTATATTCTAAAGAACATTACGCTAGGTAGCAGCATTACTCATCTTTTTGTTAGGAGTGTGAACTAATAATTTAATAGTTATTTATGATTTGTTTGAGTAAATTTATAATAAGACAATATAGTATATTAAGCTACTTGAAGGGAAATATAAAAAAGGCCTAAGCTTATAACAATGAAAATAATGCAGTACTCTAAATAATTAACTTAAAACAATGATATGCCCATAGTTCATACCATAATAAAAATAATGTAGTATAGTAAGTTACTTGAAGTTAAAACGTAAATGACAATAGTCCGCTGAAGCTGTTAAGACTTTGCTAGGCCAATAGCGTAGTCAGTTCGAAAAAAAAAAGGAAAAAAGTGAAACATAAACTATCTTAAGCTTATAACATAGTAATAATGTACATACAATAACAGTAAGATACTTTGAGAAACAAAGAGGCCTGAGCACACAATATAAATAAAATAAGGTAGTATACTAATACACTTTAAGTGAAACATAAAGCCACTTAAACTCATAATAAAAACAATACTTATGACAATGAGGACACTGTATTTCCCTTCTCTGTGTTTGTCATTCTTTTTTATTTAAATATTTCACGGTCTTTAAGATTTTATTGATGATCCACTGCAAAGAGTAATTATAAATGTGTTTATAATAGATAACTAAGTTATATTTCAATCTGATGAGTACTTTGTTGTATCATGGAAATAATATGATCAATATAAACCGAAATGGCTTTGTAAAAAAAACAGAATGCTCTGTTTCTGAGAGCATAGAAATGGATGAAAAATTGATCAGTATTTGTCCAAATAAATAAACAGGAGAATAATGTGTCATTTCCTCAGCGTAGTAGACCAGAAACGTAACATACTACTTTGAAATTTTTTTCTAACTTCAAGGTTTAATCCCGTTACGTATAAGTGTAATCTTGGTTTATAAAGTATTATGCAAGGTGGCGCAAAATTAATCATCCAATTTTGTTTGTGTATAATGTTTTTTTTTAATAATTTTTTTTTAGAATGATTGAAATTGTTATTAGGGTCCTTTACAATTTTTTCTGTTAAGGACGCGATCTCAAAAAAGGTTAATTTTCACTGTTTTTCGGTAAGAATTACAACAAAACTATTGAACTTTGGTAAACATGACTAACTACATATATATTGAACCTTTAACAATAATGTACAGATGATTGTTTTTTAAAATTAATAGGTTTTCATTAAAAAAAATCAATTCTCCGTAGTCCCCTCGCACAAAACAGCCTACTTTTCGGTATGAAAATCTCAGTAAATTTACGTTTTTTTTTAATAAAAAAAATACCTGCTTATGCTACATATAGTCAAGTATAAATGAAATAAAACAAAATCCAGGTTATTTATACTATATCTGAGATGTCATTTAAAGTGCGTTATAATTCCAAGGTTATCAGTTGTCGTGTCTGTGTGCGTGAGCTATACGTGTCTAGTAGGACTCGATGCCAAAATTGAACCGCGAAAAATTGAGAGCGCGTCCTTAAGTGGAAAAGATATCCGGCAAGCGGCTGCCGCCAGAGTTAATATACATTTGTACCCGTTTTATTCTATTTTTCATGACTTTCCGCAAGATTTCCGATGATAACTGTTCGCATTCATGTCGAATGTTTTCCTTGCTGCGATTTTCTGAGGCTTATTGCCATAAACCCGCAACTTCAAATAAACGCTAAGAGAGAAGTCTGAGGCGGTTAAATAGGGCGTCCTTGCTAGCCATGCCAGAACGCCTGACATTGGCGGAATTTTATATATTACTTATTAACGGTGCCATAAATTAAAGAAGAAGAAATTATAACATCTTCCGATAGAGTGTATAATTTTGCTCCACCTTGTATATACCTGTAATTTTTTATTTACGTATATTAATTACTCAAAAGTATGCTACTACTAATTTAAAAACCAATAATATATTATTTTAATTTCTAATCTAATTATTTTAATTTCAGGCGAACTAAACAAGAAATGGCACAGAAATTGAAACCAATGACAAAGTATATTTTACAAGATTCAGTAGGATTACAATATATTGTAGATCATATTTTAAACAGCCTTCCAGTAAATGACATTTCTCTGACATTTTGGACAGCATTAGTGGAAAATATCAATCAATTAGATAATTATTTCGATTTACAAAATGTCTTTAATATCCTGATATGGCCACTAGAATCTTTAAATATGTTTAATGAGGTATGTATGTTCTCTATTTATATACTATTCTCAAACCTATGTTCCGGTAAGCTTAAAGCTAGTTTTACATAAATGAATTTAGTGAGAGCTCCGAACCTAATGTAAAAGTATAACACAAGAAAAATAGGTGTTAATTTTCAGATTTTTTGACATACCAGTCACTAGTAACTACAGTCAAAATCTGTTATACGGACATCGAAGTGACTGCTCATATTCAGTCGTAAAAACCGATAGTCGTAACAACCGGTGATGGTTAATGTGTATCGTGCAAGTACAGACAAATCGATAGGGAATTATTGGAAAAATATATTTATTCAACTATGTACATTTTGTTTATTACACATAAGTACAATGCATATTATTTTTCTATGAGCATAAAATCTGTAATTTTGGTCTGTTTGGAACACTTCTGTTGTGCATAGATATTTTGTAAATCACGTTGGATTTTAATTAACGTATCGTCATAATTTTCATTTATTATTAATTATTAATTCATAATTTGTTTTCTTTTTCTTTGCGACATTTTGAAAGTTTCACGAATAACTCCACAAAGTTTTGGTGCGTCTTGTGTATACATAAGTAACAAACTAACTGAAGAGATATGAAGAAGCGGGCATTTACTCTACTGCATGCACGTGTTTTGTTTCTAATAATTAGAAAAGACCCTACACTAAACTAAATCCTATTGTTTTCTTTCCTGATTTTAATAGCCATTGAAGACAAATGTGGATACCTATTCAAATTGTTTACAATACAGCTTAGCCGGTCGTTCTAACAGATCTAATTCTCCGAAATATTAGTTAAATGTGGTCGTTTTATGAGGTATGTCGTTATTAGCAATGTCGTATAAAGCAATGTCTTTAATAAGGCGGTCATATAGCATTCAGCCGGGACCTTTGTTCTAGGTTATTATAACCGGCATGTTGTTCTAAAAGATGTAGCAGTAAACGGTTTTGACTGTATATAACCATATCGTTCACTAATATTACAAGTAGAAAAAAGAATAAAAAGTAATATACAAAATTACCAATGATTGTTCGGAAGTGACATGGGTCAAAATACGTCAAGTGGACCCCCCTTTTACCACTTGATCATAGAAAACTTATTAAAATATAATTATCGAAAGTAGTCATACCTAAAAATCATCCCTCAAAACAGTTTTTGAAAATTTTGAATTTAACAACAATTTTTTTAACAATAAAAATTTTCGGTACTTTTAATTAAAAAATTAATTGTGAAAAAGCTATTGAAGATAACTTAACGAAATTTTCAGTGATTATAGTAAAATATCTATATTTTCACATAAGATTTTTTTGCAAATTTTATTTGTTTATTATCATATTTTTTATTAACTTTTAAATAAACAAATAGAAATTTTAATGACTTCTCAGTCCGATAATCGAATTTTTTTTTTTTAGTAATAAGCATTATACATTTAAGTTCTATATTTCGAAATAAAATTTCACTGCCCGGTATTAGTTTAAATAATATGAATTTTTATGTGACGCAGCGGCGAGCGGTACAAGTGCCGCGCGCTACTCAGCTCAGCCGTTAAGACTGTAGATCGCTACAAATTACACAATTATTATACGATCTACAGTCTTAACGGCTGAGCTGAGTAGCGCGCGGCACTTGTACCGCTCGCCGCTGCGTCACATAAAAATTCATATTATTTAAACTAATACCGGGCAGTGAAATTTTATTTCGAAATATAGAACTTAAATGTATAATGCTTATTACTAAAAAAAAAAAATTCGATTATCGGACTGAGAAGTCATTAAAATTTCTATTTGTTTATTTAAAAGTTAATAAAAAATATGATAATAAACAAATAAAATTTGCAAAAAAATCTTATGTGAAAATATAGATATTTTACTATAATCACTGAAAATTTCGTTAAGTTATCTTCAATAGCTTTTTCACAATTAATTTTTTAATTAAAAGTACCGAAAATTTTTATTGTTAAAAAAATTGTTGTTAAATTCAAAATTTTCAAAAACTGTTTTGAGGGATGATTTTTAGGTATGACTACTTTCGATAATTATATTTTAATAAGTTTTCTATGATCAAGTGGTAAAAGGGGGGTCCACTTGACGTGTTTTGACCCACATAACCTCAAAACGGTACCGCACCGAATCAAGGCGGGAAAATTGAGGAAAACAAATCGGTTAGGTTAGACTTGCGAAACAAAGACATGGCGAGCCGGCCGTGGTCGGAAACATTTTCGCCGCAGTTTGGTTAGGTTAGACTTGCTCCCCCGGGGGATTTGACAAGTATATGAAGAGGTTTCTCGAGGTAAAAAAAAAGTTAGACTTGCGAAAAAAGATAACGCGAGTCGGCAGCGGTACATTTAATACGAAAGTACCATAAAATTAATATAAGCGCTAAATGTTATTTCTTTCTGTTAGTTTTGTTCTACATGACTGAAATTATTAAGGATTTAATCTCATGATTTCTAATCTGATTAGAATGATCAAAGGAACACTATAAGATTATCCATTAGCATTTTTTATTATTCTTACATTTAGTCATTTATATTCAAGGTTAAGTATCCGGCTAAGTTATGGTACACAACATACTGCAAAATATACATGGTACTTGGAAAAGCTGATTTTGATAGAAACATATCACAAATACTGAATTCTTCTAACATAGTTACGAATTCTAGCATATATTTTGCGCTGTATGTTACACTAGCGATTTTTAAATGCGGTTTGAACACAGAAAACAGTAAGTATACTTTATAATTGCTAAGAACAAAATATTACAGGAAAATAAGTTAGAATTCTGTTAATTTCGTACCAGATGTGTCTAGAAGATTAATTCAATATATGTAGTTATATTAGTTGAGATGGTCAGGTCTTCTAAAGTTGTTTTGGACATCTAAATAAAAAATTTCCTTACTCTGCGAATTCTTCCAATTACATAAGGAGCTTTATAATGAGAAATTCTTATGTTACGGACATATTAGTGTTGCAAAATTCGTTGTCGGGCTTCGGTGACATATGTAGCGCATTTACAATTATGTGCAACAACAGTCGACAGTCAGATAAATAATAAAATAAGAACAAAAAAAAAAAAAAGGATGCTAGAGCCCAAATTCAAAACTTACATAAGTAACAATATTAAAAAGTTGCTGTTGCCACATATTCATACAAACTGCGATGCGTTCTGTAACATTTTCGCGATAAATCATGCGATTATTTGTGAAAGACTTAGGAAGACGAAGAAGAAGAAAGACTTTGGAAGACAGTTGCTTATATTTTGTTTTATAACAGTAAATCATTATTTTTTCCAACTGTGCTAACGTCGATGTTAATGTAACTCGATAGTAACTTTGTGTCAATGACGAGTATTTTGGCTATATCCGTTGCTTTAATACGAATCGTCGCTGAAACACACTAATGTGCTGGTATCATTATCCTATCCTAAGATCTACATAATGTTCTAACGAGTACTAGACATTAGGATTTGAAACTACAATTTATATTGCGTCTAAGCAATTCCACATAATATATTTTTAACATGCATCTCTAACTCTTATTTATATATTAGGATTGTTCAAATATGAAGTGGTTAAAATTTGTAGTAATCCTACATGTTTATTTGTATGAGCATTCTAATATTACAGCCAATAAATATGAAACCGATGTCCAACTATTACAAGTGCTGTCAAAACGCATAGATTGTTATGAAGATATTGAAGAATTATTTCCGGTACTAGTAGATACTCTCATACTTTTACTGCAATGTTACAATTCTCCAAATAATATAAATATGGCAGAAACTATTATAAGCTGTGTCAAGAATGTATTAAAATTTATGATGTCTGTGTTTAAAGGAAACTCTAATGTAAGTTGTGTATATATAATGTGTAATTTTTACCTAAATATTATTAGTGCCAATGTCTTTGATGAAGGAGAATTCCATAAGAGAAGAATCACCATAGAATTTTGTAAACATTTTTTTTAAATGATTCATCATACTAATATATTAAACTGCATTTATTTTATGGAAATAAAATAACTACTGTAATGCATAGTTAAAAAATCATTAATAGCTTGATAATTTATAGAATATAACTAGATAAATATAGATCTCTATTTAAATAATATTTATTTCAGGTTGTTAAAGTTTCCACTGACATGGAAAATTTATTGAAAGCTGTAGATCTGGCCTTTGAATCAGAAGCATACTCAAAATTGTTTTACATGTTGACTGATTTTACCACTTTCTATTCTAAAGTTTTTCAAAATTTGACACTGTCTATTTTTACAAAATCTTCATTGAAAATTACGCAAGAAACCACTGGTAGTAAAGATAACAATGATAAGCAAAAAAATTCGAATATTGCGAGTGAAGAGTTATCTAAAAAAGGCAGCAAGTTGTCTACACCAAACACTAAAGAGGGAAAGAAAAAAAGAAAGAAAAGTGAAGCCAGTATAGTCAATACTGTTATAGAAAATGGGGAAGAGTTTGTTGTTGTTCAGTCAAATTGGAAATTTAATCCTAAAAAATTTACAGAAAACCAAAAAGAAAAGTTAAAAAGGAAAAGAGAAGATATACCAGCATTATATCAAGATTTATCACAGTCGCAAGATGAACTCAGTATAAGAGCATGGAAAACTGATTCGCAAGATTCAACGACGACTAGTAAATCAAGTAGCATATCAACAAAAGAAGAAAAAGATGCATCATCAATTCTTAAAAATTTATCTAGCACTGATGTTGTCCCTAAAATTTTGGAAAATATATTAGCGGAAAAAGAAAAGAATGAATCTGAATCAGCTCATAATGAAATATCTAAGTCTGATGGTGAAAATGATAAAATATTGACAAATAAAGATTGCAAAACTCCTCGTATGGCATTAAAAGATAGAGTTTTTCGCAATGTTAGAAATTTAATAGAAAAATCTAAAAATGAAAGCATTAGTGGAGATACGCAGATCTACAATGAAGTTGAAAATACTTTTAGAACTCCAACAACAAAGAAAGTCACCACAGAAATAACTAGTCTGGTTAAATCCGCACCGCCTTTGCCGCTTTCTGAAAGACCGTCTCGTGTAATAAGAAAACCAAAAAAATTTGTTGATACACAAAACACGACACTAACAAAACGTCAATTACAAAAAAAAACACTCTCGAAAACTATAAATGAAAGCCTCTCAATTAATACCATAAATGATGACAATAAACATGAAAATACTGATATTAACGAAAGTTCTTCTTTGCTTAGTGAAAGAGAAATTGGCGCTGTTACAGACAATATAGGTATACAAAATGAAACTGCAACAGTAGATAATGATAAAAGTATTGTTAAACCTATAGCTACCACAGAAAGCACCAAATCGTTACGTGTTAAATTAATTAAAAATGGTATTGGTAAAATGATTGACAAATGTAATCTTACTATGATAAAAACAAATTTGAAATGTGATCAAAATGAACCTCCTAAAGAACAAGAAATTGAAAGTGAATGTCAAAATACTCCTAGTGCAAGTGATAATAATTCCACACACCAACCAACACCCCATCAAAAGTCACCTACGCACAATAATCATGATGACGTACCTAAATCTCCAGTAAAAAGTATTATTAGAAAAAGAAAATCTCGAATAGAAAAGGAATTAGCTATTGATATGGCTGTAGGGTATTTAAAAGATCCTTTAATACCTCGTAAACGATTAACGAGGAAAAATTTAGTAAGGCACATAAACGCTCCAAAGCGAAGAAGGTTGACAAATAAGTTAAGCCAGACTCTAGAAAATAAAGTTTCATCGCAACAAGATGAAAAAGTAAAATCAGTTAATAACGATTCAGCTTCCGTTACAGCTATTGAAGTGCAAAATAAAAGTAGCGTAATAGATAATCTACTGCCTGATGATGTATCTTCTGAAGACATAATAGAAAGTTCTCAAGATTCTACACTGACCACTGTTACAGTTACAAAAAAGTCATCTAAAAAGTTACCCGTCGTTTGTATCGAAAATATTCATCTGGAGACAAAACTCAAACAATATATCACTGAAACTCCAAATTTATTAGAAGACCAATGTCAACAGCTTATTAAAAAACCTACAGAGAAAATTGTAATATGTAACAATATAGGGACAGAGAATGAAGCTGATGCAATATCAATAGCAGAAATACCATTTGATAAATCTAAAGATAATAACACTGCAACTGAATTGAATATATCGCTAAACGATTCTGATTGCAAAAATAATAAACCAGATTCGTCATTAATAAATCAACAAAGTAAAGATGACACTGAATTACCTCAAAATAAAACTGATGACCAAAACAAAAGTGACAATAATGTAACAGAGAATATGAATACTGAAGAAATTTGTACCAATGACTTGTCTGATGACGTTATAATAATTGTTAATGATTTACTGACACCAATTGATGTAAGCAGTGATGAAAAATTTATAGGTGTTGGTACTCAAGAAATAGCAGATGCAGCAACTCAGCCCGTAAATCAAACAGAATTGTGTTCTGAAACCGGAATTTACAACAGTATTACTACAACTACACCTGCACCATTCAACAACAACACTAATGAAAGTGATTGCGAAACGAAAAATGTCACAGACATTCAGAACGACACTACTAAAACTATTACACAGGTAGAAAATATTACGACAGTAGACTTAGATGAGAGTAATGACATTTCTTCTCCATTCAAAGATGATGATAAAAGAAAACAAGATTTTATAAATAATACGCTTGAAATATCGCCGATTAAAACATTAAGTCCACATAAATATAATACAAATTCTCCATCGCCTGATAAAACCAATGATTGTATAGTTATAGTATTGTCTTCCCCGGTGCACAGCAATGGGGAGCCGGTAGAGAAGGAATCACCAGAGATTTTTACTGAAGATAAAACTTCTTCCGATAAAATAGAATGTTCTCCAACCAGATCAGGAATTAATATTTCTATCACAAGTCCAAGTTCTTCATTATCTACAAAGAAGAATAGGCCTCAAGTCCATGGAGGAGGTCGTGCTGCCCAGATGCTAGGTCTTTGTGTTCCTGAAACAATCCATTCATCAGTAGGTTCCGATAAAAGTAATATTGAAGAAGTTAAAAGAAGTAATCCTCCGAATACACCAGCTAGACGGAATTTACGAATATTATATAATTCTTCAAATGATAATAATGAGCATGGAATGGATAAAGAAGAGAGTGGAAATTTCCTAAAGTTGAAGAGAGTCTTACCAACCACTGAGTGCAGTCCATCGGGACCCATATTAAAGAGAAAATTTGTTGACATTATTGATGATGTTATAATCTCACCAGCAAACAAAGTAAGTGTTGCTCTGTTTTTTTTTGATAACTTTTTAAAAGTATATTTGAAAGGTTGATAATAATATGACAGTAGCACCCACTGAGTGTACAAAAATTATTTTGTTTTACAGAGAAAACGAGTCAGTTTCCATGATCCTCCTGTATCAACGACCGTATCTGTACAGAAGTATATAGAACCGTTAGGAGTTCGTTCTCCACAAAATTCAGCGCAGAAACGCCAAGAAAGGCAACTACGTTCACAAAACTGCAAAAAATCGCCCCGAAGACTCGATAATGTGTTCAATTTGAATACTGCACTAACAAAAGCGGTGGAAAGTTTTAATGATGGCGAGCTGCCAACGAGTAATGATGATACACAAATGACGTCACTGGAACAGACACCTACTGCTGAAATTGTAAAAGCCAGTGAACTCAATGACACTGAACCGATCTGTATAGAATTATTAAATTGCAAAGATCCTATCGAAAATATTGCTACAGAATTATCATCGGCCACCATGAAGTCATTACTCATAAAAGAGTTAGAAGGAAAAATTGAAACAATCGGTGATTTAGCGAAGATGACGGAAGTTGAAGTGAATAGATTATGTATAAAGGCTCCTAAAGTGAAAGTCGCAAAGCAAGCCTTAAAAGAATATTATGTAAAATTAGTTGATAAGGACACAAATTTGGACGAAATAACCACTGTCGTTGTTATAGAACCGACTGAAGGCGATGATAATAAGTTCATCAATATGGAAACACAAACAGATAAGTTTATTTCTGTCGACGTCGAGATGCAAACTACTCCTGTGGAAGTAACTGCTACTTCAATGCAAACGGATGTTCCATCAAGTTCCACTGCAAGTATCCAGACTGAGGAATCCGGATATAAATCCACAGCTGACGTTATTAAAACTTGCATATTAGAGGTGAGTCAATCTTTAACCATTGTTTTTATCTCTTGATGATATTAAATTTATCGGCATAAATTGGAAGGGTATTTCTATTCGGGAATATTTTTAATAAGCTAAGGACTAATTGTAGTTAACTGATAGAATTAATAAGAATTATATAAATAATTATCACAAAATTATTCTATTAATATTTCTAGACATATGTATACTGATTTATTTATTCCAATACTGCCTACCGTAAACCAGTTTTAGAGCTTGCATACGCTTAAACATGATGATATTTGTTAAAATCGCAGTATTTAAATACAATATCTGGTAACCCAACCGACATAGGCAAGCACCATACGTCAACTCAATACGACACGTATGTACATTATTCAATCTATCTCCTTAACAAAAACAAAAACTTGTAATATATTCAGTTATAATAAGTATACTTTGAGTTATACTACATTTTTTATTAAAAAAAGCGGTGGTCCAAATTAATAAAATGTTGATTTGAAATGTTTACTTCCAGTTCTGTATAAGTATAATTTTTTTTCAACTCTAAATTAATTTTGAAATATAACTGACAACTTTCTATATAAATCGCTACGTATAATAATCCATTCTAGAATTGTTCAATTCGAAAAATTACTTCCAAACAATGCAAAGTGTTACAAATAAAGATCATACAAGAAAGTTACTTGTACATTCACATTCATACCAACTAGAAGTGTAATTAGACCGAATATGAACGAATTTCAAATCCTCACTTTTTTATAAAACAATTATTATTCACCGGTTCACTGAATTTGGCGCAACTCGACCTTTGGCCTTGAACTAAAAATGTACAAGTATTTTTTAAACACTTATAGACATTTATAGTTGCATATAAACAATTTAGCAAGACCGTATATCTGTTGTATTTTTCATGTTTGTAAACGGTGTTTTGACTTCTGAACAGAACTTTTATCAATATATGTAATATAAACATATATTAAGTTCTTTTTTGTACCTCTGACAACATATATGCAAAATTTTGCAAGGTTTGTCTGAGTAGTTAAGGCGTAAAGCGTAACAAATAAGCAAACAAACTCGCATTCACATTTATGATATTAATTAAGATGTAAAAAAAACTGACTTTGTTATATATACAGTATATCTATACTAATATTATATTATTATATTAATATTATAAAGCGGTAAGTTTGTGAGTTTGTGAGGTTGTAGGGGGTAACGTCTGGATCTACTAAACAGATTTTGAAAATTCTTTTACCAATAGAAAGCCACGTTATTTGTGAGTGTCATAGGATATATACTAACCTGAAAAATTGAAAAGACTTTTGTAGTAGTCGGATTTGTAAATTAAGCTAGAGAAATAAACGGTTGAACGAAAACTTTTCTTACAAACGCTGCCTTAACGATGATAGATATATAATTGAGTTCTGGAGAAAAGTTGTAGAGCTTGATAATGCAATTTAGTAGGTGGTAGAGCCACGCTGAAACTATTACTGGTTTCAGCGTGAATGGGTCGGCTCGTCTGGGGTTTGCATTGTTGCGTTTCGTTCGGTCAGTGAGAGCACCGGAGGCCCACCTCCCTCCCTCCCCCTCCCCCTCCCCTCCCCTCCCATCCCCTCCCCCTCCCCTCCCCTCCCCTCCCCCTCCCCCTTCCCCTCCCCCTCCCCCTTCCCCTCCCCCTCCCTGCAAAATACGTCACGCAAAATTTTTTCGTTTTTAGACCCACCGTCATGTTATGGCACATTTTCTACGTGATCCCAATATAATCATATGGTTTCTAATATTGGGATTCTAAAAAATCGATGCATTTCGTTCAATACATAGATTCCCAAAACAGATAGTTTCAAAATATTTAATTGTAATCGATAGTGTTTATAGATTCGATTTGATATACCGCAAAAGCCAAATTACCCGCTCCTTATATTTGGGAACATCTCTTACAAAAAAAAATGTCTTGAGATCCGCTTACAAACGTGTAATTAATCATGAAGTATATTATTAGATTATTTTTTATTTGTGCATTCATATCATTTATGTTTTTGGACTGTATTGTGTGGTACCACAATCTATTCTATCTATCTTCTATATATATATATATATAAGAGATTCCCACCTATATATTGACTCATCACGATATCTCTGGAACCATAAGGCGTAGCGACTTGAAATGTGGTAGGAATATTCCTTTCGCCGAGTAGAGGTCAGCTAAGAACGGATTTTACGAAATTCCACCCACAAGGGGGGTTGCGGGGGGGTAATCAGGGCGGGACAACGTCAGCCGGGCCCGCTAGTGTAAAATATAACATGTCGGGGTGTCAGGAAAGTAATTAATAAAATAAAATATTATGCTAACTTTATAAATTCTGTACCGTAGTAGTACTTAAAGAAAATACAAAAACAGGTTTCTTACAAACCTCGCTGTTGCTTGGAGTTACGCTAAAATATGTAAAATATGAAAATAAAATGTTACATCCATGTTACGCCCTGAAAATGTAGTAGCATTATATAATTGAAAGAATTATCTAAATCGACTGTGTATTTTTTGAGTTTATCCATTACAGACAAAAAACTCAAATCTTTTATTTACTTTATAATATTGGTTTACATAAGTATTTAATGAAAATATTATACATATGTTCAGTGCAATTTGTTTTATTAATTACCATGAATAAAATTTCCGAAAGGTTATATAGAAGCTTGTAGTTTCCTCGCAGTTGCATAGTAGTAATACATAAAATAATAAACCACATACCTTCTCAATGTTTCGGGCAGGACTATGGTACACATTTCTTTGCATGATAACCCTGTTTATTTTCTATTGTTATAAATAAATTAAGTTCAATCTAAATTCGTGTCCTACGTTTTTGAATGAGTTATAATATTCTCTTTCTTTGAATCTTCTTTACAACTTGTATTGTATATTAAGTAATTATATAATCTATATTAAATAGGTAATATAATCAGAATTATATCCATGTGTTTGTTATTATTAGCATTTTAAAAGACAATATTTATTTTTCAGAGACATGATTTTTTGGAACAACTCACTGAAGAACTCGGTGAAAGTGAAATGCAGATGATCTTTGAGAAATTATCATTTAGTACAATAACAGATTTGTACATGAAAAAGGTTAATCTGTCGAATGCGAATGTCGCATTATCACGTGTCTTGGATCACGAAAGTATACAGAGATCAGTTGATAAAGATTCAAAACCGAACCAACTATCGTACATACGTGATTATTTACTGGGAAGGTTCAGCTCGAAGGATTTGAATTTATTCTGCATTAATTTATTAAGGGAATTGCACGATAAATTCACGTAGGTTATGAATATAGTGAGTAAGTCGACTAAATTAAAAAAAGACTATTAATTACATCATGAACAATAAATAATTTTGATTGCTTATTATGTAAAATTTCTCCTACCGAGCATAGTCACTGAATTAGAAAATTCTGTCTTCGAGGACATTATTTGTCGTTAGAATTATTCTATAATTATTATAGACATAATGTATTTAAGAATGAAATTGCTAAATGCTTCTACGGTACATATAAATTTTTGTACGTTGGAATTTAGAGTATTAAAACAAATATACGTTATTAAAACTATTTTAATACAATACAAAGTTATTCAGTATCTATTTACAATATTCAGTCATGATAAGCGATCGTATTTGATCACGAAATTATTGTATTTATATACATAGATATACAATCCAGTTGTTACAAAATACGTCATCAGTTCATATGAAAATATAGCACCTATTAGGTAAATATATTTAAGGCACTTCAAGCCATATTATTACATATTTACAAAATTATTTAATATTCACTCATAATTGTGAGGGTTTATGACTGTTATAATTAGTTAACTTAATCTACTATTATAACATGGTTTGTTGTTCTTTCTTAAGGCCAATGGACTTTATGAACTTAAAGTACATATGAAGTAAACTGACGAGGCATTTTCCGCGCTACGCGGAAAGTACGACTAATGTTATTTATTAATCCTCTATGGTTTGTTGTGTTGCCTCGAGAAAATGCTGCACAGTCTACATAAAACTGCGTTTAATTTATACCCTTTATCCTTTACAGCTTCGCAAGAATAATATTGTCAAAACTTCGTTTTTGATCAATATTCTTTATGCTCTTCTGCTGGTATTCGAGAAAATATAAAATACTATTATACGAAAAATGGCAGAAATCCTTTTTTTTTAATTATGGAGGACAGATATAAGTAATGCCGACCGTGTTTGTTAAATATGACAGATGAATCGATAGTGTAATTAAAATGGCAGCACTACCACAAAAGTGCTATTTTTATAAGTTTTTAACTTCACATCATGCCTTTGGAATACATAGCCCGATTTTGGTTATTTTCGTCTTGTGATGGAGATTCTTAAAATCACATACAAACACTTAAAAACTACCCTCCATATTCTAAACTTCGACGGTATAATGATAATATACATCCAGCTGTTTCATTTATACAAACTTTGGAATTCGAAATGTACAATGAAATCCAACATTAGATTGGATTTAAGATTTCATAGAAATGAAACTACTTCTTAATTTTTATTACCAAGGACGTATACCATCGACGACTTGGGAATTTTTAAGTTATAAAAATAATTGTGTAGTACATTAGTTTGATATAACTCCTAAAGTTTAATCAATAAAAGCGCCTGAAATCTTACGACATCATTTGATTACGCAGACTTATCTACTATATATAAAAATAATATATATACATGTGTTTTACATATAAAGCTTCCGAAATAAATTCTCTACATGATAGTGAAAGTCCTATCAAAACCCATTGTGAAGTTTAGAAGAACTAAGGGAATCCAGAGAAGACATACGAAAACGACTGATTTACAATATAGATAATCTCATGGGCGTGGCAGTTACATTTGTTTACATTCAAACATAACAATACACTTATAACGAAATAGATCAATAAATATTGAACTAGTAGCCATTGGAAATGTCAAAAACAGTAGGTTTCGCCACACTAGCAATTAGTGTGATCATCGATTATAATTTCGTATAACTCGTTAAAATATTTGGAATTATATACTTATGATGCAAAATACATACTAATATAATTTATTATGTATACTACAGATAGTAGAAAAGGTACGTATATAAAATGTACATTATATTTCATATTCCCCCCACCCGTTATACGTTGTCCTTAACTTTACGACAGATAGTTGCATGCAATATACAAAGTATAAATTGTTCTATATTAACTAAAATTATTCAGTGTACTGAATACGTACCGACACAATCCAGTTATTATACGTAAATTAATTTGTAGGAACTAGTTATACAATAAATTATATTAAAACTTATATTACGTTTCATTTTCTCGGAAACCAACTTAAATAAACTGTACAACAACAAACGCCTTTTCGTATTGTACCATTTCAGTCACGAAACCAATAATTATTGATTTATGCTAAAATTGGAAGTTATTTTTTGGCGTTTTATTTTAGTGTAATAAATAATTACATTTGTAATAAATAATCGAAATATCTCTGAGTATATTACTCCACTGTAATTCCAATTAAAACTTATATAGAAATCAAGGTTAATATTTTATCTATGTATTGCTTCACTGTTTTCTGTGTCAGATTTTTGTAAGGCAACTAATAAAACGCCTATTCGCTTAATATCAACTTATATAATCGGACTAATGTTTATATGATTTCATCACGTTCAGTAAAATATAGGTTATATACTTTGGTCCCTAATTGAGCAGTTAATTTACCTTAACAGTGAGGCTAGACGGTCAACGTCAGGGAAATCGCATTTCGGCGACGTAATCTAAATGGTCAAGGTTGTGTTGCGAGTTAGTGCGTCGAGGGGCGCGTGGCCTGTGTAGGTTGTGATGAGAATGCGCCCGCATTACTCTATAATTAGCCTCACGACGTGGCCCGACGTCGCTCGTTTTTCGACTTGACGCTACCCACTCGTCATCTCGTGCCCGAATCGGTCCAGATTGTTTCCTATAATTTTCAAAAGCTCGACGGTTTTCTTCATAAGGCTGTCGTAACCATGTTCTGTCGATATCGTGTCCATATGGATCTAATTCTCCAGATGGCTGAAACTGACTCGAACTTTGGCAATAATTAGATCTCTTCCACCCATCATCGTACTTCTTGCGCGTACCGTCATTGTCGCTTATTTGCCGTCTTTGGGACTGGTTTGAACTGCTTTCACTTGTATCTTCACCTGATGTTCCTATCCCTAAATCCTTATCCTCACCATAAATTTTATAAATTCCATTCGGACTCGCAATCTTACCGTTGAAAATCTGATCATTCAGCATTAATTGTGGGTGGGGTATGCAGTATGCGTTTGGAATACTTTTTTCCAACTTCGTCATCTTTATATCTTCTGGTTTTTTAGAACACGATCCCGGTCCGAACAAGGACAGGAGAACTGGTAAAAGGAAAAGGCCGTGCATTGCTCCGAAAAATATAACCATGAATACCATTTTGAAAAAGACTGAAAAGATGTAACTGTCTGCTAGCAGCAAAGCAATTACACCAAGAATTGTACTAAACGAACCTTGAACTATAGGCAGTCCTAGAGAATATAAACATTCGCTTACTCTTTCATTAGGGGTTTTTGCCTTAGACGCCATGTATGCGTAACAAATATGAGCTGTAAAGTCCACAGAGAAACCAATACACATGATAAGATTGATCATAGATATGGAGTCAAGATTGATGTCCCACAACGCCATATAGCCAACTACCCCAATCTCAATTGATATAATACTAAAGGCTACCCACAAGCTACACAAAATATTCGGAATAAAAATGAAAGAAGTTATCATCATCATAAGCGCTCCATAGCATAAATTCTGCAGTGAAGTTGGTTTCACAAGTTCGAACTGAAAAGAAAAAACAAAGAAGTGATTAATTGACGATTGATTATGAGCAGTTTTCTTTTAAACGTGATACAATAACTGACCTGATCGAAAAAAACGAAGTAAGGATGAAATACGGATGCGTTAAGAGGTGACTCAGCAACGATGCTTCTTAAAACCTTAACCATTTCCTTTTCGTGGTTTGTACCACTTATATTGACTGCTTGTATTAAGAATCTTGATGCAACAATTTGATCTCCAGCGTCATTAAACTTGACATCCAAGGAAAATGGATTTGCCGGAAACAACCATAACTGTAAATGAAATGATTTTTAATATGATAGAAAAGGAAGTTTTAGTTTAATATTGTTATGAGCTAAAAGGTTTCCTTACCTCTTTGAGGTTCTGAATAAAGTCAACTTCACTGTCGATAGATACATTTAAATAATCATTATTTCTAGATACGTAGTCAACAAATGTTCGGAGCCATGATTCAGTGTATAAAGAATTTGAAATATACGAAGTATTCTCCAGTTTTTTCGTAAGATTCTCAACTTCGTCTTGTACTTTGGGATCTGAATAGTTGTAATCACCAGTGATAACTACCTGTAATGAAAAGTTGTATGCATGTTTGTGCCAACTATACAAATTTTACTTGTACATATATTTTGAGATATTACCTGAATTCTGTATGGAAATTCTCTGTAATATAAATCTTCACGGTCGAAGAATTCGACTGAGTACGAATCCACTTTAGACAGTTTTCTTCTTTCTAAGCCTTCTTTAAGATTCGTCACTCCATAGCCCGCTCCAGCCAGATATGTTAGAAATACAATTATAACCAATGCTTTGACAACATTATTATTAAGAATGTCGGCCATAGTGGTGCGGAAGAAAGCCATGATGCAATGTTCTTTGTTGTCAATAGGATTATCGGGATCTGCATTATCTATGCCACCACTGCAGAATATTCTATATAACCATGACTTTTCTTCTGTAACAATAGATTATTTAATTTCTTAAACAAAATAAAATGAAAGGTGAGTAAGATGAAGATTAACTATCAGTTACCTTTTCTTGCCCGAGACTCTGGTAAAACTTTCAGCCATGTTATAGTGTGACGATTTTGCTTTTCACGATAACCAGATATGGCTACGCAACCAGCAAAAAACGTAAGATGCCATACAAACGTAAAACAAACGGCTAAACCTGAAAGTAATAGTTAAATTTATATATCGTTTGGAAATAATACAGTTACTATAAATACTAGATTTATGTAAGAACAAATTACAGTACTTACCAGAATACATGCAGAAAATCTGAACTGAAGGGAACGGCGAGAATATTCCAATAAAAAATGATAACATATCGGTGACTGAAGTAATCGTGATGGAGACAGCAGCTTCTGATAACATTACACCCATACGTTCCGGAACAGGCAACTTTGGGGAAGCTCGCCTCCATGCCGCTAACATAACAAATGTGTCATCAATTCCAATACCTGCATGTGATACAAAACAGTATTAATATATTTTAATTTACTTACGTTAATTTATCTTTGAGTCTGTATCGTTATTATTTACCAATCATTAAAAAAGGTGCTGCTAAATTAATTCCAATAAATGATATCCCCAAATATATAGCGCAACCGAAAGCCGCTGCGGTAGCCATTACGGCGGAAATGTTTCCAAGTAAACCCAGCCATGGCTTCGATCGAACCCAATCGCCCATCATGCATGTAACTATAGAAAATATCCCCATAAGAATAAAAGTCGAACTAAAGAATGGTATAACAGTTCTTGTGTTTTTTTCTAGCTCATGGTCTAACGTTCGGGAAGCAAATCGTGCTACTGATATATGTTTAAATCTGCCCGTGTCCTCTGCTACGCCAACTTCGTCCAGAAACGCATCTTCCCATGCGGCACCTCTGAAATTAAAGATTATTTTTAAAACAATATTAATTAACATATAAGGTCATTTGCATTAGATATATAAAAAAGGTATTACACCTATAAAACATTAAATAGTTTGCTAACATCAACCTTTCTATTCTTATTCTCGACGGTTATTACGTAGCATTTCAATTGATTTTATAAACCATGTCAAGACCGAAAATTTATTATTTGGGCTACGCTATTTACCATTCACCTAGATAGCCAGACTGAAAATATACACATAGGTAGCTTTTGAATTGTAATTGTTTAAAGGAAGATGAAATAGGCAAATCAGTAAGCAGTATATAAGAAATTAAAAAATCGTTTCTACTTCCTTTGGGAACTACTAATTATCAATATAATCATGTCTTATTATAACTATTGCATTTATGATAATTAACAGTAGACTGGTAACTTTAGTTCATGCTATATCTCCGTTCGTTCGACCCTTGAAATTATTTATGTATTAATAATTTTCATTTAATTATTGATTTTTATTGGCTGATGGTGAATGAAAACATCTTGAGAAAATCTGAAAATATTAGAAATACTCTCGTACAAAATTATTTTATTTTTTTGGGTATTTGCTATTGTCGATAGGCCACGGGTTGGTGATAATCTTTGCCTTCTCTCAGATAAAATCCTGAGCCCAGCATTTGGATATTTATTCAATGGTACTATTGCGTCCTCCCATTTTTTCTATAACACCATATTTACACAAGCCAGCGTGACAGCAACGGCTGACGATGGATTGCGGATTACTTAGTGGTGGCCTATTTTTATAGATTGCTCTGTGCTTACTGCCAGATATAGACTTGTCATATCCCCGTGTTCCCCAAAAATATCAGAATTAGAATTACACAGATTCGCCAAAATGTTAATATGAACCTTGTCTCTGTTACTAATTTTGACGGATCTTAAACAATAAACCCTTTGGTTTCCTTCATACTTATATCAGTTCGAGTACTCTATTTTTGCTAGAAAGAAGCATATGTTCTAAGAGTAGCATCGATCAATTATAAAATAATATTGTTTTTATTGTACAAAATAGCATACCGATATTCAACCTATGTGATGCTGAATGGTACTTGTAGAGTAAAATTATTTATAAAGTCAATAAGGACCGCTATCGAAACTGAGGCATCTTAAATTATTGAATTTCAAACGTTACGTGTGCCAGTGCCTGTTACCAACTACATTCTTTAGATTGGAACACAGCAACGTTTTGCAGCTTTAGAAACTTGCGCAGTGCTTACCACTCTTATAATATAAAGTTATTAATATAAAATAAGTGCGTAAATGGAAACATACTTTTGCTCTTGTATCTTAGTGTCAGTTCTGATAAACCAGACTAACTGAACTGCCGGCACCGATACAATTATATCATCAACAACCTTAGATCCACCGAAGTATACAGGGAAAGCATGAGCTTCCCAGGTGACAGGGTTGAACATTATAGGAAAAGTTAGGTTCAATTCACCTTGCTCCACCTGTGAAACCAAGAGTCATTATTTCATCCATGGATCGATCAATTTTTTCTGTTCAATCGTTATCTCAAAAGTATAATTTTTGGTAAAGTGACGGTACTATTCCGATAAATATGTGATTAAGTTTGTTTAGGTAGGTTTTAATTGTATCTAGTAATGAAATAAGTATAATGCGGTTGTCAGATGTATTGAAAGTAGGTATATGTTTATAGTCTTTTACGTACACGGAACTACCATTAAAGTAAAACTCAAGGAAAGTTTATAAAGCATTGTACTTATAACATTAATAATTCAATAAACTTTCATTTTTCGGAAAAACAACTCCACTCATTAAGCGAATCTCATAAATATTTGAGATAATGCTAAATAAAAAGGTTGATGGACCCTTTATTATACGTTTGTAACTATTAATATCGTGTAAAAATAAATTATCACAGAAAATAAAGCATTGACAAATAAAATATGAAAAAATCATATCTACAAATGTAATAATTGCGTTGCAAAATTTATCTATTATAATTGCATATGAATTAGTCACTATTTCTTATAAATATATGACCAACAGTTTCTTTGTTATAATGTTCTTCAACCGGTGGTCTGTGGTCGACGTGGTACTATTGAAATGATTTTGTCATTAATAAACGATCTATTGTTTTAGTATATTCTTCGTATTAGTTCACAGTACTTATGACTCAATGAGCAATGGTTCCTTCCCCTAATACAAACAGCGCTATAAATTTGTATATACAAATCTTCGCCAAACTTTTTGGCCGGTCTGAGTATAGCTATGCAAAACACAAATTTAGATATAGAAATATTATATTTATTTATGACAGCGAGGCAACTTAAGGATAAATGAATGTCAACTTGAGATTCCTATAAAAATCTTTCAACTTTTGTTGTAACTCTTGACTATATTCTGTGCAATCTAGAACTTATGGTTACATTCAGAGCGGCCAAAAGATTGACGTGAACTACTACAGTCCTCAATTTATACACATAATCTTTAAAAGGTTCTTATAATCAAATTTATAGTTGGATAGCACCTTTGTAGAGTATTATTCCATTCGTATATTCTGTTTATAAGTAACTTGTGTTCAAAATACATGAACATGTAGTCATTTTTGTAAATTTTAAACTGATACATAGAAAAATTAGATTCAAATTTTGCTGAAAAAATTTACGATGGTGATTCTGCTGACTCGGAGAACGAAATAATACGTATTTAATAATAACTAGTGGTTGTCCAATGGTCGAAATTCAACCATAATTCAGTTAATTCTTAAAATTTAATATTATTGAACTTTTTTTTGACAAAAGTTTATAAATTTGGTATATTAGTAAACCTAAGAATCCTAAAGAATGACAAATAGATACTTATAAGTAAAAAAAGTTTCGACTTGTCGCCAGTGGTTAGGAAGAAATTGAACTGTTTCCAAATCTGTTTTATTAGCAACGCTTAACACTAAAATTTGTTAATGGCTACTAAATAAAAAAAAGAAAATCAGTTCACAAACAGAGGAGAAAATGGTACTGAACTCTTTTATCTTCGTCTAATTATATATATACTTGTGGTTGAAATTCTATCACAATTCGTTATCTTTTTAAGTTATTGAGCTGTTTTGACAACGAGTGTAAAAATACTGTAAATTAGTAGACGTACAGAGCGTGAAGTGACTTCGATGGTATGGATGAACTCTTTCCAAAAAAATTTTTGATAACCCTCAACCTCGTCTATAAGTACCAAAACAAAAAAAATCTGTTGAGAAACAGAGAAGGAAGATATTCTGAACTGTTTTCCCTCTACATATTTACATATAGATATTGTATTTTTCCAGTAACTCTACGGGCAAAGCAATAAATTTCTAAATTTATATAGTGATTTTGAATATAATTTAAAATGATTTACCTCTCCAATAATCTTATCCAAGTTCAGAATGTCGTTAACGAAACATTGTCCTTCCCATTTGGCGCATTCTTCTCTATATGTGAAAGTCTCTCCAGATGGTAAGGTGACTGTAATATTTTGAACAATTTCATCCAACTCTCGCAGCTCTTTCCACACTTCCGTTCGTAGCATATTAGTGTTATTATCTTTCGGCACGATAATCACTCGACCGAATCTACCTGTTACAGAAAGGTGGAATTACAAATAACTTCGATTTACAATTAAAATGGATATTGGTAATTATTATTTCATATTACTTTTTTTTAATTCAATTTAGGCTCTGAGAGGGCGCTTACGAACGTCAAAACTACCACCGGTTTGGAAAACAACACAGTCATCAAAAAAATCCCGTAAAAAACTCGATCTGGTTTATCTTTTTATCATACATATTTTTACAAATATATATAGCGTCATTTCTAGACATCATCACCGTTCACATATTAATCCACCCTATAATAGGATTTAGAAAAAAAAAATGTTATCGGATTTGAAATATGTTTTAATATACATTTAGAAAACAGTACTACGGATATATTAAGGCTTCATTATTTTAATTGTTTGATATCTGTATAATAACCAATATCAAAGTTTCATACCTTATCTTTCGGTGACGCTATAAAGGCTCACAGGTTTAACTTAGCTTGACTTAACTGATATTAATTGTGAAAAAAATAAACGAGTTTTGTGTAAAATTATTTCTTCTAAAGGATTAATAAAATTTAAAACTCGGTTCTACGAATTCAAGGCTTTACTAGAATTGTAGTTACGTACTGAAAAACTAGTTGTCAAGTAAAAGGGAAAATTGCTTTAGTTTCAGATTATCGCTGGCACTTACGTAATATGTTTTTTTGTGATAAGATGTTGTCAACGCCGTAACTAAGAATATATAACAGATTTCATTTAGTCCAGAATCTAGAGTTACGTATATAGAACTGGACAATTTTGTATGTTCGAAACTTAGAACACGGTATGTAACATCACGCTACAATCATAAGGAGCGGAACAGAAACTTGGCACGAGTGAAACTCTGGAGCACATCTATTGTAATATAACATTTTTTATGCAATAAAAAAAAATTGATATCGAGTATATTTAGTCACCATTAATCTAGATATAAAAGTAAAATTAAAGTGTCTGTTGTATATATCTGCAAATCGGCTGAATCGATTTTAGCGAGATTTTTACTTGAAGATAAAGAATTTTTTCAAAGCATTATTAAGCTATTTATCATTACGTTTTCACGCTAAAAAGTAAAATTTAGCAGAGATAACTTGAAATGGGTAAAAGGTTTGTAGGGTTAAAGAAAAGTATGAAAAAAATTAATAGAAAAAAAGGACCAAAAGTATTTTTACGAGAATGAATTCGCTGGCATCACCTTGCGATAGTATAGCAGGTATTAATATAGCCGGTTAGGTCATGTAAATAAGTTTAATAACCGATTACTCCAAGTAATGATATATCTTACTGGTCTATACATCATACGCTATGTACTGGGGTGTGGTGTATGGGGTATTCGAACGCATTATGTATTATATTCGCGAGCAAATGATTTTGGGTGCTTAAAAAAATCCTTTTGAATTTCACACATATATCATTTTCATGCTACACACAAGAAACAAATGATAAAGCTCCTGGGCTCATGTGTAATATAACTTAAAACGCTTGAACACATATATCTGGAGCCTCCATGCTAGTAATAAAATTGTTTATGTTTGTTAATTCTTTTTTCGCAAGTTAGTGCATGTTTGATTATTCAATTCCTTTAGTATCCTTTGAAGTCCGCCTACTGCTTTGCTCTGCTTGCCTCTCCCGCCTTTATTATTTCCATTATTACCGTTCTTCCAGATGGGATATATTTACACGATCCTATCATACAATGTCAGTGTATAGAATAATATGGACATTCCATTGGAACCTTTAAATTATTATAGTAAGAATACTATAATAAAATTTATATATAAAAGCACTCACCAGCTCGAGTTATCCTTCCAACGTTAAACCTATGAGAATAATTTACTTTAAAGTGTTCTTCAACTATCCTCCTTTCGAGTTTCCCTTGACCGCTGACAGGTGAAAATAAATATTCCGGGTCCATCTCATAGTAGATTCGTTGGTAGCCAGTTATCATGAGCAACGTTAGTAGAACCGGTATTATGATGAAGTATCCAGGCTGTCTGCCCACAGCTAAGCCGAGTTTGTAGAACGATTTGTTTAGAACGTCGTCCACGATCGTTAATCTGCAGCCCATCTGTAACAAACGTGTTATTAATTAGCAATTTAGCACATTCGTAAAATTGAGAGTACTTGTGACATAGATGTAGTAAGCCTTACTATTGAAGCAGAAGGTTGCTTGTTGGGATTACTCCCCAGACATTGCTAACTTTTGTATTGCGGTTATAATCATTTGTTTTTTATTTGGGTATCTAATATCTATGTATATCGAATGTTTAGTTACCACAATACAGTTTGGAGTAAATTGTGTCCTTATAGTTGCTATTATTATTAATTGAAATAACAGTAGTGATTAAGTTATTCTTCGTTAGCTTATGTAATAATTCTATAAGTACCAAGTACTTATAGTACCAAGTAGGTACTTAAATTGAACTTTAATAATAAATCTGTTTATGTCAAGAATAGTGGTACAAATACAAACGACTGAACTTTTCTAAAATCTTTAAAAAATAATGATTTTTTTGCTAAAGAAATGCTAGATAGCTACTATAATTTAGTTACATTCCTTTATATAAAAAATATCGCTTGACCCCGATACTTTGGTCTTGTGTTGGTTATGAGTTTTGGTAATCTATTCAGTATTCTGGGCAGAATACATTTCGAAATCCAATGACCGTACTCACTGTTGGAAGAGACTTAAGATTACGTAAGGTCTCGAGTTTTGCTATCTTATTTAGGTCCGTGATTTTGCCTTTATTTTAATAAATAGATTTTAATCGCAATTTCCTATACTTTAACATTTTGATGTATGCCTCAGGAACAATACTTTTTATATAAATGATAGATACCTTATATCCTTCCCTGTATGGGAGTTGTAACGTGTATGCGAAATGTCGTAGTTGTATGTCAATGTCAATGTTGAGTAGTTAAGACGTGAAATCCTAACAAACAAACAAACTTACATTCGCTTTTTTATATTAATTAGGAAGTGAGGATAGATAGATTTACAAGATTTACAAGACCGTTTTCGTTGGAGGAAAACAACGTAACAAAATCACAGCATCGTGAGCATTTTAGGGTGTTTTCTGATGCATGCCTAGCTAACTGCCACCCTACAGTTGCAAATCTGGCAACAAGTATCAATTATTGTGGCTGTATTTATTGGGTCTAACTAATCGTACTTTAATTTTAGCATGGTACCGTCTAAGACCACAATGTCACGTAACACCAGGTAAGTTTGTGGCCAAACCGTAAGCCTAAAAGAGATAAAAAATAAATATTGAATTTTGTGGTAATATTGTGGTAATAAAAACAAACAAAACAAACAAAACAAACAAAACAAACAAAACAAACAAAACAAACAAAACAAACAAAACAAACAAAACAAACAAAACAAACAAAACAAACAAAACAAACAAAACAAACAAAACAAACAAAACAAACAAAACAAACAAAACAAACAAAACAAACAAAACAAACAAAACAAACAAAACAAACAAAACAAACAAAACAAACAAAACAAACAAAACAAACAAAACAAACAAAACAAACAAAACAAACAAAACAAACAAAACAAACAAAACAAACAAAACAAACAAAACAAACAAAACAAACAAAACAAACAAAACAAACAAAACAAACAAAACAAACAAAACAAACAAAACAAACAAAACAAACAAAACAAACAAAACAAACAAAACAAACAAAACAAACAAAACAAACAAAACAAACAAAACAAACAAAACAAACAAAACAAACAAAACAAACAAAACAAACAAAACAAAAACAAAACAAACAAAACAAACAAAACAAACAAAACAAACAAAACAAACAAAACTAAATAACTAAACATCATAAGTTTATGTGCCGGTCATAACCAAGCCTTATAGCAAAGCAACGATACTACATTCTCTGTTTACGCAGTACCAAAATCTTTCCACAGATCATTTTATGGAGAAGAATGTTCATTTTAGTCTACAGTGTAGACTCTACACGACGGCTGGTATTTATTCTGAAATTAACCGTTTTCAAGTTGAAGCCATTAATTACTATTATCGCTTTATTTTTGCGAAATATGCAATTATGAGGATGGATAGATTAGTTGATTATATTGCAAGTTATGACGAGTTAAGTAGCTACAAGATAACAACTCTTATTACTTGTGGTTGTATTGCAGATATTCATTATATTTCGTTGAAACGGCAAAGCTATTAGTTTGTTTTATTATGGTTATCCACAAACTATACTATTATAGTGTAATATATTTTCAAAAATTTCGTAGTTATAAATATTAACTATTTCAAAATTACAATGTTAAATGTATAATTTATGTGAGGGAGAACGGGGAAAAGACAGTTTTTTTATTTGTTTTTTGGCTACCAATCGTCTAGTAGATTATTACTGCCACTGTCGTGTAGTTAATAAAATTATAAGTTTCTTGCGATCATTTCAAGGAACTAACAAGATGGTGGCCGTCTTGTTAGAATTTTCCAGGGAGTTTTTGTGGCAAGTTAGAATCCACGTTCCGTGGTGTTATTCCCATCCACTTCATTTGAGCACAATAACCAAACTATATTACGTAAAACACCATTACAATATTACAAAATATAGAAACAATAAAATATAAAATCGACTACATGACATTCCAAATTCCCGCCAAAATTTTCAAAAAGAGAGTTGCGTCTATTATTATTTACTGATATCTGGTAGTTGTACTGACTAAGAATAACTGAAACTGTACTATTACAGTGGAATATATTTTCGAAATTTCGTTTTAATTATCAACTATTTCAACAAATATAATCTGAGTTGTACAATTTACGAAACGCAGAATGGAGAAAAGGGATTTATAATTTTTTACAAATATCAAGTAGTTGTATTGACTAAGTATAACGGTAGCTATAGGCAATAAACTATACTAGAAATGGCAGTCCGGTAGTATGACTTGCAATGTGTAATTTTACATAGAAGTAGTACGGTGTTCGTTTACCATTTTATTTCGTTATATGGTCGTACTGTTAAGAGAATATCCGCATTATTTTCTTTGTTAGTACAGTCGTGCGAAGCGGTGACGAACAGCTAGTTAAAGTAATCGTTGTCAAGTGAATAACTCAATTTTACTAATAAAATCCTTAAATTAAAATCCTTTACCACATCAGCTTACATTTTTATAGGCCAGAAAGTAGGTAAATATTATATATGAACTTGGTATTTAATTACAGTATTAGATAGGTAGTAGTAGTATCTTTATAATTTTCTTTTCTTTTAATTACTCGTCTTATAATTATTAAGTACAATAAGTGGCATTCCTATTTACATGATTGTTTAACCGCAAAATGATATGACTAAATACTCATTAGATAATAGAAGGCAAATAAAACAAATTACGGAATTCGAGTATCAAGTAATTTACACTAAAAGTCGGTAAGCAACGTGTATGATGCGACCTACATACGCTAGTAAACGAGTTGCAAGCGTGGTCGCGGGTCGGACAGACAAGTTAGTCAACTTTATTTACAGAGGAAAATTACTTTCGAGAAATGTATAAAAGTATATCCAATTAGTAATCATATGCTTATAAATACTTTCTTTGTGATTATTGAATATTTGAACGGTATTAATGCGTTTCGCACTGTTTCGAACTCGTGCAAGTTACTGAAACGATTGTAAGAATTGTGTTTTACGATTTACATTTAGTAATTTATACTGATTACAATTCCTTGTCAAATAAAAGAGTAATAAATTTATTTTATTACTTTGCGTACGTTATTCGTATTTCATGGATAATAAGCTAATAACGAAGACGTCACAAATGAAAGTTAATAATAAAAGAATATCATGTTACTAGCTACATACACTACTTACATTAATCTAGCGGATACTCGCGCCTTATTTTTATGGGCTCTAATTCACCTAATATATCAGCCCCATTGTTCCCAAATCCTTCTAGCCCCATCAGGAGTGTCGCTGATGAGGTATTATTACCAAGTCATACAGAATCTTAGCTTTACCTGAACAGGGTTCAGTTTTCTTTCTTTTTTTTAAACTTTATTATGTTTTAGCGCTTGGTCACAATCTCATTTGTTATTAAATGACGATGTGCACTGGCTCTCAAGTGCAGCTGCTGCAACACTCTAATTGGCCTGGCGACATATTTTCAACTCGAGGGTGGTAGCTAGTCAGGCGACCTTAGAAAATGCCCTACCACCATGCAAATAAAAGTAAATTATCATATCTATTTTATGCACAGTGGACAAAAAAATATAAACACCACACTGCTTGCTCTGTTATTCCACGGCAAGAAAACGCATCGCTGAATTTGTAGTGTTTGTAAAAATCGTAGTTACTTAAAAATTTTATAGCTTTATATTAAATCAAGGTATCGTGATAATGTTTTTCTAGATAAAGAGCAAGTGTCTATAAAGTAAACAAAAACATAATTTTAATAATTCTAGTAGTTTTTTAAAAGATGCGGCCACAACGACATACTTTAATGATTACATTTGTATAGATAGCTTATTAACCAATTCACTGTATCCACTCGTTGCCATATTATATGAAATTATGGTCAAAGGCTTATAACGTATTAACAATAATGATAAAAAATATATTTTCCTGAACGGGTTATAGTTTGCTTAAATAATTAATTAAACCAGACAGGAGTGATTTAATTTTATATAGTAGACAATTAATCTTAAAGAATAAATTAAATATTAACAAAGATACTTTTTATGTGACAAGTCATAGTTGCAACCTTAAGTATTATATTTTGCAGTGAAAGAAACAATTTACGATTGAGTGTCGAAAATAACATCTTTGCCGTTCATATAAATAAACGAATGTATATTGTGTAAATAGAAAGAATTTAAAAGTTCAATGAAAAGTTGTAGAAACAGCTTTGTAAGTTTTTTAGGTTTGTTAGGTTTAGGTCTAATTATCGATAAATAATAATATTATTTAATATAATTAATAACAAATTTCAATTTCAATACCTCTGTATTAACGTATTTAATACATCAAATGCAGAAATCCTTGACTTGTCTGTAACAACTTCTCACTCGTGATTAATTATTTATGACAGTTATGCATCCATTACATATTATAAAAGTCCTCTGCCACGTTTTTCTTTTTGTCTGCGATAAACTCAAAAACTACTGAACGGAATTTCATGCCGTTAGCACCAGTAGATAGAGTGATTCATGTGAAAGGTTTAGGTATATAATTTGTCTACATTTTTTTTTATTATAAGGGTGAGACAACGTACGCCGGGACCGCTAGTCTTATATAGGTATAAATGAAAATATGTGTTTGTTTGTTCGTTACGATTTCACACTTTATCTTCTTGACCGATCGTCATAAATCAAATAAAATGTTGCAAACACATTATCAGGACTATAGAAGTGGACATAGGATACTTATGATGTAGAAAAAGTACACTTTTATAGATAGATCAAGCTGATTAAGGAGATGGAGAGGAAAAGATAATAGAAAAAAAATAGGAAAAAAAAAAAAAAAAGGGGAAAGGGGAGAAAAAAAGAGAAAAAAAAAAAAAAAAAAGGGGAAAGGAAAAAAAAAAAAAAGAAAAGAAAGAGGAGGGGGGAAAAAAAAAAGGGGGGGGGGGAATGTAGTGAATAGTAAATAGCTTATATAAACTTCTATAAAATTATTCATCATATGCTGTTTTAATTCAGATTAATAAATTTTTATTATAATTAAGTTCGGATTATATAAAAGAAACTCGGTGTATTTCAATTTATATCCTCTATTTCTTTGTGAACTGTAATAAAGTAACTGTTTTTAGCTTAAATGTATTTATGAAGCTTACTTTAGTTATTTTTTTTTTATTGAAAATCATTTTTGTTTGGTCGACTGAAACCCAAGCGAATTCAGCTATAACGCAATGCACACATTTATATCGTTTGTACCTATTCTCTATGTGTTTAATTCATTTATAGTACTTCAAAAACAATTAAAATAATAATAATAAAGTAGTAAATACAAAAAGTCGAAGCAGTCATAAGGACTGCCGACAGAAGAGTAAACTCTAAGCAATGGAATTTAAACTGTGTTCTCTTTGTAATTTTTAAATTAATTTAGTGTGAATTGTTTAAATTTTATAATTTGTAAATTGATATTATTATCATTAGTCACTCTTTGACATCTATTGGCACTCCGAATAATAATTATATATTTTCTTATACACTTTATTAATTCATCAAACATATGATAGGCTGCAGTGTCTTAATACAAAATATCAATTTTAGGTGTACACCGGCCCCTATACTACGCATCGCTAGTATGACGCAAGCGGCGCAAGCGCAATACGATCGGTCACGCTTACTATCATGTCATGACGCGAAATTATATATTTTCTCCTGTCAAAAATACCGGTCAACGCGCGTAAAGAAGTTTTCACTACAAAAACATATCAAAGTATATATATTACATAATAAGTCTTGAAAATTTGATTAACATACCTCCAACATTTTCCCATAATTCATTTTGACATTTAAATCTCAAAAAATGTTATTGCAAAATACAATTGTTGATAAAGAATAAAGACGGTTTTAGAGTATTTTTGTTGGTGATTTCATTAAAATATATGAGAATAAATGGGTCCATAACGTGACTTGATTTAAATGCAATCACCGTACAGAAACTACAGAACTACGACTAAGAAACTCCCGTCAAACAAAGCAACGACATGAGAAAACACCAGCCAACGAATAGTACCGGAAAAACTTGATTAAATCAATTGAAGCAAATTACACGCAGTGACTTTCATTAACATTTGAGTTTTCGGTCTTGAACTTCATGATAGTTACTTTTAAAAATACAGTATCTTTGTATTTTCTCCTATATCAATATTAAACGGGCAATTTTGTTTTTAAAATTTTATGTCTATATATTTATTTGTATCGGAAATGGCTCTAATAATTTTGATAAAATCTTGTACTTAAGTAAGGTTTTGCTTATTAAGTTTATATATAAAGGGGCCTTTCTTGAAAAAAATACGATTTTATATAAAAATAAAATATAATTTTAAAAGAAATTATCAGAATAAAACTCATAAAGCGCCATCTTGTAAATTTTGGTGATACTTGGTTTGTTACTAACTTACAACTTCACTAGTAGATATAATATATTTCAAAATTTTGTGAGGTATCGCTAAATCATATTATCATCATAACATTAACTAACCCAACAAAACTAATATCTTTAATTTAAAAAAGTAAGACTATAACTATAGGAAACTAAAGGAACTCAGCTGCGAAACAATGAAATTTTCTTTAGTGTTACCAATGTTAAAATCAGTGCACGTAGATACTTTGATCAATAAAAATTACTAAATATTTTAGAAAATAGACATAAAAATATAGTATATATAAATATAGTTATAAATAGCAGCAAGGTTGACGACCACTGACGAGTGCATTAATTGCTACATTATGTCGTTGCACACCGATGTGAAAGTATAGAACTGGTCAACGGCATTGTACGTCATTGCTAGTGCCGCGACGCGCTTGCCGATTTTTGGTTAAATACGGGAATACTCTTGAATCATTACTAAAATTTAATAATGTATATGTGATATTTTATATTTATGATCAAAGTATCTGTGCGCTCTAATTTATTTATTAATACAACTGAAGAAAACTTAAATTGGAATATTTCCTTCTTATGCAGATATTACATTACTTTGTCTCCGAACTTAAAAATATTAGCTTGCTTCGGTTGGTTTGTATTCGTATTTCGTAATGTCATAAAGCGCCACCTCAAAAATACATCTTGAAAAATCTAAAAAAAAATAATAAAAGAAATAAAAAAAGGACCTAGATCAAATATTATAATTTTGTCCACTCTACATAAATTACTTAGAACGATAAATAATATAATTAATAATATCAGATAATTAAATAAACGAACCTCTTAATGCTTGTGAAATTATGGTGTTGTTACGAAAAAAACACAGTCTTGAAAGTATTTTTTTCTATTTCAGTAATTATTTTGTTGTAACAAAATTAGCACCTATGCACTTTGCGTTGACAGCTCAACTGGCTGATAAATTAAAAAAAATGCCTCTTTTGAGACTTAACAGATTCTCATATTATTGAATAAATATTATATTACAAAATGACTGTGTCATTAAAGTTAATTCTTTACAAAACACGCAACTAGACATTGAGAATGGAGTAGAAAACTGTAATAACCCGTTATTTTACCTTTTAATATGACAATTTTAAGGTTTAAATCCTTGACATGACGTTGATGGATTTATGATTTGTATTTAACACCTGCATTTTTAGAGTTCAGTGAAATAAATGACCAACAACTCCGTTTTTTCGAGTTCAGTGAAATAAATTACCAAGCAATGACTTTTAAAATTGCATACATACTACAAATTATATGGTAGGACTTTTTTTAAGCCCGCCTGTCTAGCTATCACCCTAAAATTGAAAATCTATCACCAATTACATTTTGGTGTGTGTAAAAAACCTCTTTGATTTATATATTTAAAATTTACTAGTGGGCGCCCAGTGGTCGACATTCGACCATAGTTCATTGATTTTTTAAAGTTTGAACTTTATTAGGGTTCTTTATTCAACGACTTTCAAGTTTTTCATCATGGCTACTCAATTATTTGCCATTTTTTTTTTTATTTATATAAACATAAAAAAAATCTATGTCTAAATGAAAATTGAACTTGAATTTTAATTGCTTTACTCTTATGACAACATGAAGCAAAGTGACATGAAGTAAAACAGTCCTGTCACCTAAAAAATTTAACATTCAATAAGACCAAAGAGAATTTCAGTGGTTCCATAAATTTACTAAAGATAAATTATATATCAAATAATATTAATGTATATTATGAATTTACATATTACATTATTCTAAAATTAACCTATAATTTAACCAGTTGATTTCAAAGGGCATATTGTAAGGCATGCAACGTCAGTCATGTTAAAAATATTTAAAAGGTAATTGGAACGTAAGAAGGATGAAGGATGTTCGAAACGCCTTTTTCATTTACATGTGTGTATATGTTATGTAAAATTGAAGCAGTAGTGTGAGTAATGCATATTTTAATTAATTTAATGTATTTTTAATTCATTTTATATAAAAAAAACATAGCTTTCTGCACTTCTCGTCTATATAAACTTTAACTATGCCAAATTTCACGTTCATCCGTTCACGCAATTCGCTTAAAAAGGCGTACAAAGTTTTGGCTTCACGTATTAATATATAAGATATTTAAAACAAGTAATGAAACATTCTATGTCATTTTTGGAAAAAAGGGGGGGGGTAATTAAGAAGAGGGGAAGAAAAAATACTTCTTTGGGGAAAAAAAAAAAAAATGAAAAAAAATATTATCTTCGCAATAAACTACGTGAAAAAAAAAAAAAAAAAAAAAAAAAAAAAAAAAAAAAAAGAGGGAAAAGGGAAAAAGGAGGAAAATATTATAGGGTAGTTTTTTAAAAAAAAAAGGGGGAGAAAGAAGAAAGAAAAAAAAAAAATAAAAAAAAAAAAAAAAAAAAAAAAAAAAATATAAAAAAGAGAAAAAAAAAAAAAAAAAAAACAGTGTAAAAAATAAATGTCTTCAATATTGCAAATATATTATTTTACTTGTAAAATCGGCTAGCGACATAGAAATCGAACCCTGAACCCAATAGTGTGTTACGGCTTCTGCACATAAGAGCTAGCACCCCTCTATGTTTGGCGTGTTGATTATCTTAGAGCACATCATCATTTAAAATCAAAGTAGATTGGGGTCAAACGCAAAAACCTATAGACTATTAAAAAAAAATTGTTGTCTGTATAGTCGGTTTACGGACAATAATTTTACGTGGTAACGTCATAAGAAAGCATTGATAAAAAATTGCATACCTTTTATGAATTGAATTATTCTATATATAGATAGATGCGTCACAAGCCGAACGCTTAGGCCGATCGCGTGTCTCTATAGCTTGGTCCGAGCTCTCGCTAGCACGCTCGGCTTAGGCGGAACGTGACAATGAGTCATGCTTTTTCGTGCGTGCAGCCGATGTTCTTCGATTTATAAGATGTTATCACGTTAAAAACTATAAAATATATACGAATTTCCATTCCAAAATCTAGTTTTAATAATTAATGATATTACTAGATTTGAATCTGGAGTTAAAATTGTTCTAAATTCCATTTACAAAGTGATGGCTTAAATTAAGGATGTAGCGCATCTCCAAATTTATTCTTTGATTATCTTTTAATGAATAATCTCAAATATAATGGATTTTTAATAAAAATAATTGTGAATAATTTAAATCGCATGTTGTAGGTATACAAATAAACACAGCTATTATTGATAGCGGAATAGTCTGAGTCATTGTCAGTGAATCCTTGACACGGGCCGTTTGACATGATCTGTTGAGGTTGTAAGCTTGAGTTACCGACTGATTTCGACACAATTTACTGATTTTCCTACGCTCTTACAAAATAACAAAAGGCATAAAAGGTTATATTAAAATATTTCGAGAGTGTGAAATAGTATTAACATATGTCTGATTAAAGTAATTGATATCAAGTTAGCCTTCAAGGTAATTAATTATACGTTTGATATTTGATTATTGCAAATATAGTCATAGACCGTGCGTAAAGTTGGGTAACATTTATTAGTTTGGTGATTTAATACTCTGTTTAAGTAGAATAAATTATGCATATAAAATAATAAACACTATTAAAATAGTAGATACATACTAGTGGATACCCGGGGTTTCGTCTGTCTTCTTTATTATCTTTACAATATCACTACATATTATTAAACAAAGTCCTCTGCCACGTCTGTATTTTCATGCGGTTTTCACAAGTAGACAAAGTGATTCATGAGGAAGGTCTAAGTATATAATTTGTCGTTTTTTTATTATCAGGGCGGGATAGCGTCCGCCGGCCTCTCTAGTATTTTATATACAGAGGAAAAACTTAAGCACCACACTGCTTCCCCCACTTCTCTGCGGCAAGATAAAACACATTGCTAAATGCATAGTGCTTATAAAAATATTTTCTTAAAACTTTAAAAACTTACAATAAATCATTATTTATTCTACGTATAATAAATGAATCTAGGTAAAGAAATTTATTTATACTATAAATAACTTGGTTGGTGTGAGGCAAGTATGTCTATTTCTTGGGCACACTCTGTAACTTTATCAGTCTGATAGATATGAGATATTGTTAGATCCGTTTTAGTTGTAGAAGGGACACAGGTTACATAATACTTCAGTACGACGTTTATAAATAAATTAAAAGAAAATATAGGGATAAAAATAAATTTTACTCAACTGAACAACTCCTTCATTAATAAAACAATAAGTATTTAATTGTTTTGCAAATGCTTTTATTTTTCTTTATTAATTATTACTCTTATTTTACTCAATTTTTAATTCGATACGGCATAGAAACATCGTCGACAAGAAAAGCAAAGATCTACGACACGCACGCATACAAAGGGGGGATAGTTGAGATTTATCCCCCCCTTCCCGCGAAAACTGACATTACATAAAATAAACGGGATCATAATCGTGCTTTGATTTGGTTTGTTTCAATGTTTGTTCCGCCCCGCCACCCATCCCCCGAACCTAAATTTTGGATACGTGCCTGATCTACGAGCAAGCAATCATTCTATAATTATATTTACCTATTAGCGCCTAATAAAATCTGAATGTATCCCTTAATTCACCGTATAATATCCTCTTTATTTTCTTGTTAATTGTTTCTTTCGATAATATCTACGACTCTATATACATAATTTTGTATAAATTCTTATAACTTTCGTGTATGTAAATAAAGAAGTTTAAACAATGACTTTGATCAATATCTCGGTTACGATGAGACACGATTACCTCCTTAGTTGACAAGGTACGTTTTACACAGAGACATGAATCACTGATATTCTATGACAAGCACATTACAATGCATATACAATATAAATGCGAAAGTTGTTTTGTTTGTCTAACTTTATGTTTTCACTACTTGACTCCTGAACCGATCACAATGAAATTTGATACATAGCAAGCCGGTGACTCTTTGAAAGTTCTTGTAGGAGAGATTTGAAATTTCGATCGGTAACCTTTTTGTGTGACTAACAGTGGTGGGGGTAAACACGGTGTCTGGCAGAGTGTTGAAAAAACCGGTTCTCGTCCGATTACCGAACTTACGTAACGTTGGGCGCGGTCAGTACTTGGATGAGTGATCGTCTGGGAACACCGCGTGACGTTGACTTTTTGATTTATATTGTTTTTAAACGTTTCCCTGTAATACGAAAGTTTCTCATCTATCGTGTGTCTTTACGACACACCGTATTTTTTGATTAAAATTTCTTTCAAAAGGCTTGTAAATTAGGACATCGCACTTGATAAATGATATTAATTTTATTTGGACTTTTGAACAAAGTTATTGCAAGTAAAAGCATTAGAAGTATATATATTATATATTTAACAATTTCTTGTTAGTGTTTATTGAAGTGACCTCTCGTCATTTAATATTATGATAAGAAGGACGCAGGTCGAGTAAACTGTTTGTTTAGCATAATCTTATTTAACATGTGGTCTGTACATTAGTAGTGATAAATATTAATTAGTTATGAAGTATTATTATTTACTAACACAAGGAATCTATGAATAAAATTTTTATGTCACATATATGCGTTCAATATATTAATTATAATCTATCATTATGTACATAATATACATTATTATTTAGACCGCAAATAAATAAAGTGATATCGGGTTATAGATTTGTATTTACCACACGTGTTCTTATTTAGGTCTTAAGCGATAAACTAGGACACTTAAATAACCACAGCATCGAAGAAGATTAAATTTTATTCGCAAAATATAAATAAGAATACAGCAAAAAATATTTTAATTTAGAAGCTTCTCATCAAATTATTGTAATGTATACCGTCAAATTGTTAAAAATTAAACACTTAAATAAGCACAGATGCAAGTATATATAACAGATACATGAAAATTAAATATTCGATTCTAAACCGAAATTATCAGGAGACAAAATATACTGTCATAAATATAGAGAAAAGTATAATGTTTGATTTTCATAGAATGATATAACGTTTACAAAAATTTAAGTACAGAATATTTAAATCTAAAATGTAATTGTTCCTTTCAATAAAGGCGTAACAAATTACTAGCAATCGATTAATAAACCTAGTGGATATTGCACAAACTTGGCGCATTTATTAATATTGCGTGTCTGCACTTCAAAGCCATACATCGAATACACTGTAAATTATAGACATTATTCTTTTAAATATGTTAGATAAAAACGATTTTATGTTTTTTTTTTAGCAAACTCCGAAACTCCACCCGCATTAAATAAAAATAAAAAATATAAAACTTAGTAACAACAAAGTATATTTTAGCGCCACCCAGTGGCAATTTATAGTAAAACAGTAGAAACCTTTTTTTCTAAATGCAATTCTTACGTCCATTTTTGTGCATGCAAAATGTCATGATGATCGGTTAAGTAGGATAGAGTGTGAAAGTGTAACAAACGAACTCACGTTCGCATTGATGATATTAGTAAGGAATGATAGTGTAAAAACTTTTAATTGAAAACATATAATATATTAATATTCCAGTGATCATATGATGATATAGTATATGATCAGTCAAAACGGTGTTGGAGTTCATAAATCTCGAATGAACTAAGATGAAAAGTACGAACACTCATTTTTCTTATTACATACTAATGGTCGTCCTATAGTTGACATTCCATCGTCATTAATTTTTTTAGCTGCAATATTATTCAGATTTCTTTGAACCAGAGTGTATTAAAGATACTGTATATTGAAGTTTAGTAGACATAATGATTGGGAAGTATGTGAATAGAGTCTTATAAGTAAAGGTTTCTACTTGTTAGTGCTAAAACTCTTTCTTTTTTAAGTCGTACATAAGTAAGTCATGGTCTAGTGGTTTGACTGGTGGAGTATCAATCCGATGTCCGCAGGTTCGAACCCCGATATGTATCACCGATCTTTTCGGAATTCGCGCGTATTTATCAATTGAAATTGGCAACACTGTCGGCTGACGATAAAGGAAAACATCGTGAGGTGACTTGAACCTAAGAAATGGTCTTGTAGTACCACCGTATGTGAGATAATATAGAATTGTGGATTTCTCGGAGTTTGAAATCGCTAATACGTCGTAGACTAGCGTGGTGGTTATGACTATACCTTTCTTCGGGAAGAGGCCTGCAGTGGATCTTTTACAGGTTGATATTTTAAAGTTCGTCGATAGCTACTAAAAGAAACAAAAATAAAGAAAATTGGTAGACAGAAAGAGGAGAGAAGGTACTGTATTACTAAAGGTAAAGGTTAATGTAACTATTGTATGTTCATCTATTTATATTATTTATACGCATTGTATCCCTAGTTGTACATTAATTACAAAGAACGGAAATAGTTGATAGTCGCTTAAATAACAGTCAATTAATTATGTAATATCGCTTAATATTTACCGTTAAGTTAAATGGAATATGTTATTTGAATTTTAAATTAAAATAACAACTATTTTTTAACTAACTTAATTTAACTTTTGTAGATGGTAGAGCCACGCTGAAGCTATTACTAGTTTCAGCATTAATGGATCGACACACCCGGAGTAGTACCACCCTCTCACAGTAAACCGACGTGAAGTAACTGTGCTTGCGTTGTTGCGTTTCGTTCCATCAGTGAGAGCGCCGGTAAACTACCTTCCCTCCCCATTCCCCTTCCCCCTCCCCTGTCCTCCCAAACACATGCTGGCAACGCACTTGCGACTCCTTTGGTGTCGCTAGTGTCTATGGACGGTGGTGGTGAGTTAACGTCAGGTGACCCACCTGTTCGTTTGCCTCCTATTATATAAAAAAGAATTACGTATTTATATTTATTAGTTCAAAATCGAAAAACTTGAAAGGTTTTTTCTCCATAATATTATTTAATCGTTGCAGCTTCTATAAAGTAATGGCTTTGTTTTATACTCTAAAAATTTCAGCGTTTGACCATAATATCATTTGATGTTAAAATGACAGTATAGTCGAAGATGGTAAGTAAACACACTAAATCTAGAGGGTACTGGCTCTCAAGTGTAGCTGCCGGAACACCAACAAGCGCTTGACGACAGATTTTCAACTTAAGGGTGGTAGGTAGTTAACCAGACAGTCTTAGAAAAGGCTTTACCAGTATGCCATGACTTAAAGTATAACTATTTTAAATATAGTATTTGCAATTCTAGTGACCTCATGCTATTTTAGTAGGTATTAAAAACATCTTCATACTTTCTATGGAAATTTAATAAAAAATAATTACACTAAAGCGTTGTGTATAGCACTAAACGATGACATCGAAAACTATGCCTATTTTAAGTGTAAGTAGAACAACTCCAGACCGGTTCCCACATATGGGTGTACGAAACCGGTTTCATAGTTTTTGTCCATAGCGTCAATGATTCGCTGGTGATTTCAAACACGTGAAAAGAACGTATAGATAATTGCTGCAATTAGGACGCATATTTTATAAGTGCTTAATTGGCCTTAATTTTATTTTACATAGGAAAGTGTTGACTATGACGTTATTAAGGTCGACTAATCAAATAATATGTTACTCATAAAATTCTATGTAATGTATGTACCAACTGTTTGAGATTAGTAAATATAATGTGACACATGCTTGTAATTCTCTATGATATAAGTTTATGTCTATAGTAAACAAGATATATACAAAATACTCTGTGGAAATAATTCCTTTTGTGTCTGATGATCTATTGACTAGTTTAGGCGTGAAAGCGTGACAAACAAACTCACATTCGCATTTATAATATTATATATCCAACTATAAGTCGCCACTACGTGGGGCTAGAATTTAAAACGGACGAAGTCTCTTAAAGAGTTACAGTTGCCAGTTATGACAATATAAACCTATTCGGTCTTATTACAAAAACAAAATGAACACGGGATTAACACGAATTTTGCTAAGCAGTGTCTAAGATTTTAAACCTAGTTAAATACATATTTAAAATGTTTTATTAAAAAAGCGTGTCTAAGCGGTCTCTAGCTTAACATCTGGTGTAAGTTTTTTCTGCTAGCAACTCTGAATAGTATTCGTTCAATTTAATTAAAAAAACGTTCATTACATGCAGATATTTTGCGAACAATTTCAATTCATGATTAATATTTTTGTTCCGATCTTTATTAAAAAAAAAACATATTTTAAGTTAAATTGTTTATCATTATTGTGACATTAAAAGAAAATGCTGTAATGGGTAAAATAAGCAATTTATAAGATTATAATTTAAGTCAGAGTGCGTGAGGTAGAATAACAGTATAACCTCAGATTAATAAATTTTCAAATACATTAACAAATGTCAGTAGTATCATATAGAACTTGTGATTTACTTGTGAATCTCTTCATAATTTATTACGAAACGTCTTTCACCGGTAAATAGTAATACAATAAATCACAATAATAAAATAAGAACTGTCAAATTAGACAAGTGTTAGAAGATATTTACATTCAAATGATGTCCGTATGTAGACAAGGGCAAGACACTCTTTAGTAGATAATCAAACTTTTTTAAAGCAAGTATTTATCACGTATGTAACTTTTTTGTAATAATACGGATTGTCTTTTGTTTGGAAGTTTTTGGTTTTCGACCAGAATCGCATCTGATATTAAAAGACGATGTGGTCTAAAATGGCAAACACGCTAAACCTAGAGAGACTGGTTTATAAAATCAGTTACAATACACAATACAGGTTACACAAAACAAGCGTCTGGTGACAAAATTTCAACATGAGGGTAGTAGAAAGGCAAACAGCCTTAGAAAAAGCTGTACTACCACGCTATGGTTTTATCACGATATTATCCTTCATCGAAAGCTACGACTCAGTTGCAAGCACTCGAATCTGCGGATATTGACACGTTGTCGAAGTATAACTTAGCCATCGTCGCTTCAATTCAATAACTCACATTGTTGATTTGTATTATACCTACTCATCATATAATGAATATTTTAGCACTATGTTGACACTTGTTTTACAGCGTGGTTTCCAAACTACGAGGGACAGTTGGTGAAAGAAGTGCTAATAATGTTTTATATGTTTCACAAAGATATGACCTTAAGGTGGGTTTCAAAATGTATATGGAAATGTATACAAATTTAAAAGCAAATATTGTACTCATAAAAGGCTTAGTTATAAAATAACTGACATTCATTGAATTTAAATAAAATTATGAGTGAACTATGATTATAATATATTCTTTTGAACACTACCGTAATTATTATATACTTTACTAGCCCCTGCTCACGACTTCGTCCGCGGAGTAATAGTTACTACTCTGGGCTAACGCTGGCACGCAGCAGAAGCTCTCAAAAAGAAAAAAACATCTCGATTTTGAAACATTTTTCATCTGTGCTCCGCTCTTATTGGCCTTGGCGTGATGATATATAGCCTATAACCATTCTCGATGAATGAGCTATATAACACTGAAAGAATTGTTCAAATCGGACCAGCAGTTCCTGAGATTACCCCCTACAACGTCACAAACTCACAAACTTTACCTCTTTATAATATTAGTATAGAAGTATAGATAAACATCTATTCATGTTCAATACTAGGAAATCAATAAAAAAATAAATTACCGAATGCATGTAAGCGTATCCCTTTATAACGGTTGCACATATTTCGATAATTATTTATTTTGTTGTATTTGTAATTGTTAGAACATGGTTGGTATGTAAGAGAATATTCGAAAAATCGTATATTTTATTTAATTACTTGGTTTAACCGTGAAGGTAAATATTTGGTTTCTTTTGGTTTCTCTATGAAACAGTGCACGTAATACGAGTTGTTAATTAACAATTATTTTTTATTTAAAGTTCTAAAATGTATGTTGAGTTTTTTCCAATATAGAAAAGTCGGAATTGAATAATGCCCGTATCCTTTTTCTTATTTGCAGAAAAATAATAACTCAGTTATAAACAATATTTAATGTATCAATTAATGAATAGATTTTTATTTAAAAAACAAGAATCGATATAAAACAGATATAACTTGTACAACAGTTATCATTAACTGATCCAGTGCTATCATATAACTGAACTGGTTTAATAACTGTTTATATCCCACCAGATATTAAAAACTCAGCATGTTAACATAAATCGTAATAACTTGTTTAGAATATTTTGGTAATAGTGTAAGTATAGTATGAATGTAAGAATAAGCAAGTGGTTAAGGTAGTTAGATGCAGTCATATGACACGAGTACGCAAGGGCACGTTAAATGTACTATCGCAAATCAAATCAAAAATACTTTATTTAGTTTAGGCCCTAATAAGGCGTTTATGAATGTCAAAACTACCACCAGTTCGGAAAACAACCCAATCATCGAGAAGAACCGGCAAGAAACTCGATCGGGTACTTCTTTTTAACATATATATGTTATCCATATATTTCGAATACATTATACGTTACAATACCGTTTTTAGTGGATGCACAGAGAGGAGTCAATTCCAGACATCACCATCGTTCACATATTTGATCCATTCTATAATAGCCTTTCGACACTAAAACCTGCTTGACATGGCGCTTAAATTTACAGTCCGGCAAATTGGTAATATGTTTTGGGACTTTATTGTAAAACCTAACACTATTAATACCTAAGAAACTATTACTGGTTTTGCTAAGTCTGAAACATGGGACGACCAGTTTGTTACAGTTTCTAGTATTTAGATCATGCCGGTCCTTTACCAAATGTAGGGTTTCAAAGTTTTTACGCACATACATTAAATTATCAAAAATGTATTGGGAGGGCAGGGTTAGGATACCGAATTCCTGGAACTTCGTTTTTAATGAGTCATTTACGTAAACACGTATATACCCGTAAACTGGTACAAAATTACCTCATGTTACAATTATAATATAAAAGTGATAGTTACACAGAAGGTCAACAGATTTTTATGTATATTTGTTACATATTTATAGATGAATATCACGCACAATACGTTTTATGGCAGCAATTTCAATGTTTTCGATGTTTTATAGTGTTAGAATATGCGTTGAAGGGTACCAATAAAATTAATATTACAAAATCTTAACTCGGCGTTTTGTAGTAAAAAGGTTAAAGAATATTTACAATATATTAATTTCATAAAAATATATAAGCAAAAATAAATAAATAAAAAAAGTACGGACATGTTAGATTTACATTCTTATTATATGTATAGATGTGTAGTAGATAGAGATAACCTTCTTCAATCGTATTATAGGAATTCCTATTATTAACATCACATGCACTTCAAAATCCCTCTTTTGGGAAGAGTTTCAAATAATACTTTTAGTAGTCACGTGTAGCGTAGAAATCCTGTGCAAAATTTAATGTTTCTTGATTCAATGATTTAAATTACACACTGTCTGTCAGTCGGTCTTAAAGCTGTGTAAATTATATACGAAACTTGTATAGACAGTACCTATAGAATCAATCATTCGTGGTTTTACTAATATCAGTATTGTCTAAGCTTAAATAGTGTCATGACGATATACCTATGACACTAAGGTTTCGAAGATGCAAACGAGGCCGGCTCAAGGCCGAGTCGTGGCAAGTGGAGGCAAATGGAGCAAACGAGGTTGCCTCGAGGCTTCGGGACACGTTCGCCTTTCCTTATATTTCTTCCGTAAATCTAATTGCGTTTCATTGTTATGCGATGCGTTAGCCCTATATTCGTTCGACCTTTTGAATACGTTGTTCATTTTAAAGATGCAGGTCGTTAGTAATTACGTAAAGTTGTTGTTTTTCCTTAAACTTCTATTACCTACTTCTACTATATCTATTAAACCATCCTAATTGCTTCGGATGTTCATGGGACGTACTTAGGGAAAATGTGTAATTTTTATTTGGTATTCTTGAGTAAAGTTTTAAATATTTCTTTAACTAAATCAAAGAGTTACAAAATGGTCTCAGATAATCTTCTTTTTCTGCCTAGCGCTTTCCCGGCCTGGTCTTCAGGTCCGCTGATAATATCTGCAGAAAATCACAATATGTTTACATGTGTATGTGGATTTGTTTCTTCGTTACGCTTGTTGAGTTCACCACTTAACTGACCATCATGACATTTTGCATACACGTTATCAGGGGTACGCTAGATCCAGTAAAATATACTATTCTCGAGATATAGACCAGATCTATATTAACGCCAGCGAATCCACGAGCAGAAGCTGGTTTTAGTGAATAATAAATAAAATAAAAATAATAAATATTCATAAAATTTTAAAAGTTTAATGTAAATATTCAGATTCTTAAATTCAATATATACTTCTATTAATAGTAAAACTGCCATCGATAAATACTTAAATGTCGTATTGAGATTTTCAGTTCACGTATTATATTAGTTAGTCATAAGAATAGCTATGCAGCTTAAACTAAGAAATTCTGATCAATGAAATATACACTGGAAAATAAAAAAAATCACGTAAGGAACACTAATAAGTTCAAAATCGCCACACGTAATTTTCCAACATTAAAGAATACTACATTCATTTTAAGCCCCCAGAAGGCGCTTACTAACCATAAAACTACCACCGATTCGGAAAACAACCCAGTCATCGAAAAGAACCGGAAAAAAACTCGATCGGGCTTATTTTTTTAAAGCGCATATTTTCACAAAAGTACACTATAGTTATTACCATAGCTTTTCGCGGATGCACAGAGAGGAAATTTAATTCCAGACATCGACATCGTTCACATATTAGTTCACCCTATAATAACCTTTTGACATCAAAACCTGTTTGACATGGTGCTTGTGTACTTACTATTCGGGAAATCGTTGTAAAACCTAACTCTATTACCTAAACAATTGTTACTAGTCTTACTCAGCCGGAAAGATCGTTTATCATTATTTCTATTATGTCAATCATGCTGGTCGGTTAGTATATTCAGCTTGCCTATGTTTTTGCGGTCATACATAACATTATTAAAAATGTATTGATAGGGAAGAATTAAGATACTGAATTCCTAAAACATAGCTTCTGATAATTCGCGAGGCCTTTTATATTGTAAATTGCCCGAACTATTCGTTAGACGATATTGCGATTGAAATTCATTAAAGTAAACAGAACATGAATAAAAGACGGTAATGGTAGGTCTAACCTCCGACAGGAAATTTATTATGATCGTCATTCTCAAACCTCCCTCCATACCGCTATGACATCCTCCCTCTATACCCTTTAAACAATGAGAGGTTTTTAACAATGGAGACCCCATATGTAATGTATCTCTTCTTTGATTTAGCTCCGTGTCTAGTTACACTTCGATTAAATGGATTCAACTTAAATGGTTACGTGGGGTCTTCAGTTAATGATGCGTCTTCGACATTTTAGAATATGTAATCGTCAAACAACGGTGTAATGTTACGTTTTTTTTTTCGTAATGATAAATGATTATTTATATTGGATTTTTGGAAACGAATGGAGTATTGTTAGAGCATAAATTAATGTGTAGCATATCCAAAACTCACTGATATAACAAGAGCTGAAAAATAAGACAGGAAATTTCTATCTTTAGTTACGCGCAATAACACGTGTAAAAAAAATCGAAATCATTGTTACATAGTATAAAACAAAACCCTCTGTCGCGTCTGTCTGTCTGTTCGCGATAAACTCAAAAACTATTGAACGGATTTTCATGCGGTTTTCACCAGTAGATAAAGTGATTCATGAGGAAGATTAGTATATAATTTGTCAAGGTTTTGTGTAAATTAGTTGAAATATAACGATAATTGTTGGGCATGTCGGAAAAAGTCAAACCTTCTGGGAGTTTTCATCGAAAACGCTGCCTAATCCCTTTGAGATATAACAAAACAATGTATGTTGGAATATTCCCCTTTTATAGATCTACAAAATCTGTGAGGGCATGTATCTATCTTTTAAGGATAGCCCACTATACTCTTTATATGTTCTAAATAAAGGTGACGTACAATCCGAAAGCGATTTACACGGATATAGTATTAATAATGATCAACTTAAATACGTTAGTCACGAGTACATTAAGCATTTCATGCACATTCATCTTTATATATTTATAACTCCTCTCTCCCTGTGTATGAGACTGAACTCCTCCTAGACGGTTGGACAGGTTTTGATGATATTTTTTGTGTGTTTCATTGGATTCAACCATGGATTAGATTTATAATTCAACCCGATAATTGAATTTGTATATTAGGTTTTTTTTTTAATTATCAGGGTGGGACAAAGTACGCCAGGTCCGCTAGTATACCAATAAAGCATATACCGCTCTCAGTTTTTCTAATAGAGGCAATGAAAGAATTTGAACACTCAGATTTTAAAAATCCATGTAAAAATGTATTAGTCAGATAGAAATAATATTATATGAGTAGCTGTACCCGCAACTTTGTCCGCGTGGTCTCTTATGTAAAAAAACAGCGATTAATAAAGTCATCTGAATGTATTAAGCCCATTTACTTTTCTACATTTCTCTCGTACTTATTAACTCGAGCCGTCATTCAAATTACAAAATCTTTTGATAGAGTGGACCGATTTTAATGAAAAGAAGACTAAGTAATTTTCGAGGATATGCTTTATGATTGGTGAGGTGAGATGAGGTTTATTGTGAACCCAGTACTTTAGCAGTGATGCGTGAAATTTTACTATCTCCTAGACACTTGCAGCAATTTCTTTCACAAAAATCGAAAAAGTACAGACACGTTAGATTTACATTCTTATTATATATAAAGAATAGATCTGCATGGTGGTAGGGCTTTTTCAATGTCTGCCTGGCCAGCTACCTTATTCGAGTTGAGATTTTGTCGCCAAGCACCAGTTAGTGTGTTCCGGCAGCTGCACTTGAAATCCAGTCCCTTAGACCACATAGTCATTTAACATTAGTGTCGAACGGTAAAATCTATAAAGCAGAAAAAAACTCAGATCTACTTCTGACTCTTTAGTTTTTTTGGATAATAAAAGGCATGTATTCATTAACATCAGATAAGGCACAGTCAGGACAAATACGTTGTAAGTTGGTAAAGGTTATTACAAACATAAAAAGTTTACGAGCTCTTTTTTTTTTAGTTTCATCGTCTGCAATAAGTTTATATGGATTTTAAACTGAGTTGAATATTTATGTTATCCTTTTCTGACTAATAATATTATAGTCTATATACATATAAACATAAATAAATTGTTTGTTCGGAGCAATTTCCGAAACGGTTGAACCGATTTTACCGAGACTTTCACTCAGAGATAGATTTTCAGAGTAACTTATAGACAATTATCATCACAATTTTTCATCCGGATTAGGTAGCAATAGCACAACTTAATGGAAGTAACTTAATCGGCAGCATATTTTTACAAGAACTAAGTCCTAGGCACTGACTAATCTATCTATATTAATAATATAAAGAGGTAAATTGTGTGAATTTGTGAGTTTATGACGTTGTGAGTTTGTGCCGTTGGGGGGGGTAATCTCAGAAATTACTGGTTCGATTTAAAAAAAATCAGTGTTATATAGCTCATTTATCGAGGAAGGTTATATGCTATATATCATCACGCTAAGACCAATAGGAGCGGAGCACTAATGAAGAATGTTTCAAAATCGGGGATTTTTTCCTCTTGAGAGCTTCCGCTGCGTGTTAGCGTTAGCCCAAAGTAACTATTCAACGCGGACGAAATCGCGGGCAGAGGCTAGTGTTTAATACAAGAAAACTGAATTAAATGTTTAGAATTTTACTGAAAAGATAAAATGTTTGTAGTTTAGAGGTATCATGTCTTTCCAAAGGTATAGTTTTAAGTGTTGTCTCTTTTTTCTAATTGATTTCATGTAGTTTACTTCCATGAAGCTAACACATGTACAAAGTAAATATGTTTGTAGCAAGTAACGGTACGATTCTTAAGCACAATTGTAACAGATCATTATCCGGGCTGCGTGTTTATTATCATTCATTGTGATGCCAAGTGTATGTGATGCGCTGTAGCGATCGCATGCCAACTGTCGCTTTCTAACAGATGAATAAAGTTTTGTGCGTTATAAATAATCGAAAGCATTGCTGTTGTTGATTTATAACCGCCTTCAGAAAGGAAGAGATTGTGAATTCGTTTTTTTTTATATTTTTTCGTTTCGTCATTTATAAGTAGATTTACACAATTATGTTTTTATTGGAAAGGGGATATATTCATGGTCTAATTTTAACTTTATTAGCCGACTTGAAATTTTGAAGATACACTCCTCTGAATCGAATAAGAAATGTATAGTAATAGAAATATTGGTAGGTTTTAAAGGTGGTCGAGTCACGCTGAAGCTATTACTGATTTCAGCACGAATGGGTCGGCTCGCCCGGGATAGTACCACACGACCCACAGAAATACTGACGTGAAGTAATAGTGATTGCGTTGTTACGTTTCGTTCGGTCAGTGAGAGCGCCGAAGGCCCACCTATCCTTCCCTCCCTCCCCAACACCTCCCTGTCCCGCCGCTGCCCCCCCACCTCAAACATAGGCTGGCAACGCACTTGCGACTCCCCTGTTGTTGCTAGTGTCTATGGACGGTGGTGATCACTTAAAATCAGCTGACCCACCTGTTCGTTTGCCTCCTATGACATAAAAAAAGATTTATAATAATCCAAGACTGGTAAGTACCTAATTAGTCGAATACGTATTTGTGTATGTTTTAAAGTAGATATTTTTGAAGTAAAACTATTTATGGAAGGGCTTTGAAATTCTGATCGCCAACCTTTTTGTGTGACGAAAAGTGGTGGAGGTAAACACTGTGTCGGGTAGTGTGTGAAAACACCGATTGTCGTCCGATCTCTGAAGTTAAGCAACGTCTGGCGCGGTCTGTACTTGAATGAGTGACCGCCTGGGAAAACCGCGTGACGTTGGCTTTTTGTTGTATATTTTTTATTGTTATACAAAAGTTTCACTTCTTTCGCTTGTATTTAAGACACCTGGTTTTTTAAATGTGTTATATTTTACCAAATATTTCTAGTTATTGTATTACATTGTTTATATTATTAGATATTAGATATATATTAGAGTGATTGTTCATGCGATCCCATTGAATTCTTTTTGTTCTCAGTATGATAAAGATAAACTTTAAACGAATGTCAAAAAGAAGATTATCTATAATATATACTGAAAATACAATTACTTTGGAGCTCAATCATGTCAAAACTACTAAACGTATCTGCAGTGGCCTAACATCATTCGATGTGGAAATTTTCGTAGATGGTTCTGAGATACCAATTTTTTGGATTCGATTGACCCCTTAAATTTCTTAATCAGCTAGTAAATCCATGTTAATAGAGTGTCTGTTTTTTTGTCTGGTTAATCTCTAAAACGGCTCAACAGATTATGACGAATTATAAATTTTCGACTCAGTTTTCGACATTTTACGCGGTGTAATTAGAAAAGAAAAAGATGGTGGAAATAACCATTTTTTTAAATCCGTGAATAAAATATGAATAAATTTCTAACGAGAATTCATGATGGTTAATAATATAGGTATTGAAATGGATTTAAAATACAAAATCAAATTATATGGGATTTTTTTTTATTATATTAACTTCACGAGTTATTCTACCATAATTTCTCAATTACAGACATATAAAACAGTATAAAAATCATTTTACAGTTTGCTAAAAATAAATTCTTTGAAATAAAATACACAATTTGCAAGAACTTATAAAAATACGAGTTTACAAACTCACAAGTTACAAGAACATTTCATATAACTTTATGTGAATTACGTTTATGAAATAATTCACAACACTTAATTTTTGTTAAGTACTTTAGAATTTAACTCGCTTATTAGCTGATGTAACTATAAGGTGTTATGGTCATATCATTGTGTCTAGACTATGTCGATTTCATTTACCAAAAAATTATAGACCTGCAGGTCGGCATGAATTATGTAGTATAACGGCATGTCGTGCTGTAGGACATCTCAGTTCACCCCTCATTGGATAATTCCATCATCTTAATAAAGTTTTGGTTCAGTACCCGTTAGTGGACTTGTTTGTTATTGAATTGTGATAAAATTCTGTGCCTTTTGTGAGAAGTTAGGACAACTGCAGAAACTGACTAATTTTTTTTATGTACAATATTAATTATAGTATATACTAGCGGGCCCGCTGGACGTTGTCCCGCCCTGATAATAAAAAAAAAACCTTGACAAATTATATACCTAAACCTTCGTCGTGAATCACTTTATTAATCAAAAACCGCATGATTTTTTTTCTCGAACTGACTACGCTATTGACATAGCAAGGTCTTAACAGCTTCACCGGATTACCCGCATGAAAATCCGTTCAGTAGTTTTTGAGTTTATCGCGAACAGACATACAGACAGTCAGACGTGGCAGAGGACTTTGTTTTATAATATGTATACATAAATAAAATTACTATGTCATACTGCCATGTAGAAATATGTTTCCGTATATATACTTGAAACTTAGAAAAACATAGTAAAGTCATTCCATAAGTAAGTAAATTGTTGAAAATATAAACCGATGTAGCACTTTAAATTCTATACGGTGTGTGTATGTACAAACTGTATACGCAATCGAGGTATTAAATTTTATGTTTATGTTTACATATAAGATGCAGTGGTATTTAATAAATTCACGTTTCGTAATTCCGACTTTAATATATCTGTTGGTCATCTTACGAGATGTTCTCGCCTTCTCTTCTCTGGTCGGAGACGGGTTGATCACCTCATTATTTTAGATGTGTGTCACAGATTGCAACAGTCTCTTGTTGCGATAATATTACGGCATATCAATCCACTGGCTCTTCGTTTCTATTATACGTATATTTCTATTTCCGTCAGGCATTATTATAATTATTTCACCGGTCTTGTTATTTTAATTTGCATTATTTTTTACATTTCCTTTTAATCATTCTATTTTTTAAACTTTAGCGTTCGACTGCGATCTCGCCTGATACCACCATAACGATTCTATCAGTAATATTGACATACTAAAGAGACTATAGAGATAAGAGACTCTGGTTCTCAAGTACAGCTGCCGAAAGATAACTAAATAATGTTCTGAAGAACTCTTTAATATGGTGATCTCTTCATCGTTTCAAACTCGCACCTCCCGCCGCTGTCTGGCTGCTCACCCGCACACCTTAAAAGCTAGCAAAATGGCGACTACCGTGAGGTTGTCTCGCACCTTCGTTATGCGTACGCTAGCGTTGTGGAATGGGTTACCCAGCACGGGTTTTCTTCAGGGCTATGATATGGGACACTTCAAGAGGGGACTGAAACGCGCTTTTAAGATCGACGACACAACAATGACACCCTTGGTGTTGCAGTTTGCTTTGCAGTTGCAGCTCTTTGATGTCAACTTTTCAACTAGAGAATTGTAGTTAGGCTTGTAAGTAAGAATTCCTAATCATGCTATGATAAAATTACCGTGAACTCGTTATAGGTTTTGAACCCACATTGATTGAAACGATGCCCCGAGCATAGTACAGATTCATTATCGCTTTATATTACGGGTTCTTTTATCTGTGTTTCTATATTCGATAATCAATCCTATTACTAATGTAGTCCTGCATATCATTTATCTAGCTGTTTTTGATTGTTTCTTTTGTTTAATGTTCAAGAAACGTACTTAAAATTTAACATTTCTGATTTTGAACTTCAGTTTCCAGATGACACTGATAAGTTGCATATATTAGAGAAAAAGATGTTTACTTTAAACATAATAGCTTGGTCATTACTGAAAAATATCCTTCCTTCATACAAATGTGTTGTTGTTAGTTGTTTTTTTTAACCAACCAGAGGGCGCAAACTCTCTTTTTTGATTAATGTTATTTGTTTCTTTTATGTTCCATATAATTTAATGTAAACTCTTTGGTGTTTAAATTATGTGATTAATAAATATCAGGAATGTTTATAGGTTTCGAAATACACTATGATTATACAATTTACATACGAAATTTTAAATTTACAACACACAATCGTCATAAACCGGTTGTAACAGAGAACGCTATTAATTTCTAATGAAAGTTCTATAGTAATGATTGCTTTACCCCAAGTATCTTCGTTCGTTATAAAATTAGTATTCTACAAGTAGAAATCTAATTCGTAAAGTCAATTTATGTCAGCCATTTGTCACTACCTCATTTTGTGATATAGGTATACATACCTGGTACCATCAAGCATTAGAACATAAATTTAAACGACTTAAAAGTTATGTTACGTTAATTTGTTAGTCCACGTTATAAATAAATATAGTTGATAAAGTAAATGAATGGTAACAATTCGTTTCGTTTCAATAGTAGTCGAGTAGCAAATTTATTATCATATATCTTAGAATAGTGGTAATTTTGAGGTTGATAGTCCAAAGATGCATGTTGTAGATACCGTAAGATATATAGTACTATAGGTCTGTTCACTATTTTATACTAACTTAATAACATTGTGTAAAATGTACTACGTTTATTATGGATTTGACATACTTACGGCCGTAACACAAGATAGATTTATTTTCTACCGCGAGTATCCTACAGATTGGTTTTATGCACTGTAATTTTAATTCTGTTAAATAAAGAAATTTGTATTTTCGTGCTATATATATTATATTAAATCTTCTTACATCTAATAATAATGTAAATCTAAGGTATCTGTACTTTTTAGTTATTGTGAAAAAAAATTGTTGCAGGTGTCTTGGAATAAGTAATAAAATACATTTCAATCATTTTTAGAAATGTCAGTCTGTTTGTTAGAACAGGCGTCACTGCTAAAGTATTGCGTTCACGATAAAACCTCACCTCCTCGAGTAACATTTAGTCTTGTTTTCATTAAAATCGGTTCACTCTATCAATAGTTATTGTAATTTTAATGACGACGCGACTTAAGTATGAGGGAAAAGTAGATAAGTTAATGGACTTAATACATTCAGATGATTTTTTAATTAGATTTTTACATTATGTTCCACGGGGATGGAGTCGCGGGCACAGCTAGTATACTATAAATGTCATGTTTAAATTTTTTTGTATGAAATTATACCCAAAATATATTTATCGTTTTACACGCGTTTAATTTGTGATATTTTTTATATAAATTGAAAGATAATAAATACTTTTATCTCAGATAATACGATGTTTTCAGAAAAAAAATCCCAATATATTTTTTTGATGCAAATTACATATTATATCTATTTTCTTATATGGTGCCAAGTAGCAAATAGACATGCAGTTCATATGATGTTATCGATGACTAAAGGCCATTACTATAAATAACCAGTCTTAAATGACCCCAATCATAATTAGAGTCATACAGGTGAGAACTGAGTCAAAACACCTCTTGTACCAGTGCGTATTGCTAACCGCATGCTACAAAATGTAGCATTACAGCGCGATCAGTGCTGATTTGCGATAGAATTAAATATAGCAGTGGTGTTTCCCAAACTGTGCCTTGATTCAACCGTTTTTAATCTAATATTTACTGATATTATAAATGCGACTGTGGATTTATTTGTTTATTACGCTTTGCCGCCTCAACAGATCATCATGAAATATCGCATCTACACGTTGTCGTGGAAACAGAAAAGAACCAGTCATACAGAGAAACTGAACTGTATCCGAGGGTTAAATCAAAATGTAACTTGAAGCGAGCGAAGCCGCGAGCAAAGTCTAGTGTCTAAGAAATGATAATGTGCATTTGCTTGAACATTTATCTATCAGATACGCTGATCCCTTCTAGCTGAAGGATTTTAATGTAACTTGACACGGACGTCGTCTATATCATGAAATAGCGTATAGGTTACTTTTGTTTCGTCCAATACTTATTAATATTAAATTACTGAAGTGAATTTAACCTGGATATTAACCATTACATACGTTCAGCTCATTCGAATACCAGGAAGACCATTGGCGAATGTAGGAGGGTTAATAACAAGTGAGTGTCGCAAACGGTTCTGGTACGGCGGCGACGTTATGCCGCAACGTAGGTGATGTAACGCGGACACGACGCGCGATGTTTGTCGTTGATCGTTCACCGTATAAACTATACAATAATAAACTGTTTCAATAATACCCACTGGCTTTACGTTTATAATGTAAAGTGAAAACGACACGAATCTACAGATTTCATTATTATGTAAACTAGAAACAACGATTAGATATTATCTAGAGCATAATTGTTTCTATGACCTAGAGATTCATAATTTTCATTTCGTATTTAAATTTCTAACGCCTTTAAACTACACTAAAAAAATGAGTGCGTGTAACCGTCACACGTGATTGAAGTAAAACTTCTTTGGCGTAACCATAAACAAAATTTCTATTAAATCATAATTAATTTAATTCGTTACTTATTATATTAATCGGTGCGTACTTTTCTATATTTTATTTACTTTATAACAAAGCGTTGCTAATAATATTTCCTGTGTTATTTAAGTTCCGAATTAGCTGATAGATGACACTACAGCTAATGAAGCTTCGATTTAATTTGTTACTTACTTACATTGAAACCAGATGGCAGCACGGTCGCGCGCCCCTATATACATAATTAATTCTATTGTATGATTTTTGTTATTTTTGAAATTTTTTTTCAATAACTTTTGATGGGTTTTTTTTATAAACTATTTATTCACAAAATCATAAATATTTCAAATCCGGATGGTACATAAACGTGACGCCATATTACCGTAACGGACTTCCCTTGCATTGTCGTTCAGTTACCTTCTAGTCGCGCTTAAAGAAGTTTTACTTCAATAAAAAAACTATGGGTTTTTTTCATAGAACCGTGCCACATAAATTCATAAGCAACATATGAACGTCAAAAAGTATCGTTCACATATTAGATGAAAAAGAAAACTGGGTACGTATATACTAGACAACCATACAAAATTTTGATTGTTATGTGTAATAATGTACACCTTGTGAATTATTTTGGAAATCACGAGCTGAATGGTCCTCGTGACCAAACGCTAAATCTATCAGATTATGGTGAAGTATGTAGTTTTGACTCTATTAAAATTTAATTGTTGCCGTCTATACATTCACTATATATATTTTCCGTTTCACCTTATGATGATAATATACTAAGTATAGACGAACTAGCTTAATTATTGCTGCTACGACATTTCTAAGGTGTTTGGCAACACATTATCAATTCAAGCAATCAGCAAGTTGGGTAATAATCAACACCACTCGCGCGTTCTGGCGTACTCCTTTGAGTTAACAGGAGTGAAGAATAACATTAATAGTAACTAAATTTTGTAATTGAATAGTAGGTAATACGAGATATTCGTTATATAAATCAACACAAATAATACAAAGAGAATTAACCTCAATAGACTTTCAATTGGAACTGTTTAGTAACCCAGTTTTTGTAATAACTAGACATGGAAATTATAGCTATTTTAATATATAACTACGCTGTTATTTTTTTAACACTGCTATTTATTTAATAGGTGATAAATAAGAAACTGCTTTATTTTTTATCACCGTTTCCGCATGAATTTCTCAATAAGCAGTCAATCATTTTTTAGCTCAGAATCACGCTCGTAAAGACACACCTACTACGTAAGTAAAATGTTTATGAATTTTGCAAATTACTATCTATTAATTTAAGATCGTTTTATTCTACGAAAAATGGTAATGGTTCCTAAAATCTTTGATGCCTAATAATAACTCAATGAAGTTCGAGTTCACTGAAGTATTAATTAGATAAATGCGATGTTGTTTTGTTGGATCAAACAAATTTGTAAAATAAGAAGAAAGTGAAGTTTTATTTGCTATAAAAAACCTCAGTTTGGGAAATTGAAATAATAAACAAAACTATAAAACCGTTCTATTGAATCTTATGTACAGTCTCATGTGTGTATTGATTTGTATTTTTCTATAACTGATCATGGCGCTAGAACCTTGACTTCATCATTCAAGATGTGCATACATTAGAATTTAAATTGCATATTAACACACATTAATGTTATTAATCTAACCTTTTGCTTAATTTATTTTATGCCGCAATAATTAACTTTTAAGTGCATGTTAACAATTCCAATTTAATTAATCATCGATATACTGATGCCACAATTTCTGTTGTTTGAACTGTAACCCGAAAATATTATAATTATCAAACGATTGTGTAGAAACTATTAATACATTTGTCAATTATTTTGTATATTTGTCTCTCATGAAGTCATGCGTTTCTTTTGCCATTTTTGTTACCTTATTTATAAACGATTTATGTCTCTTTATTTGGTCCCTATGCTTTCCTATACTATTTACCAAATACTTTGAAAATAAGGTTCATATTATTGGCAGACTCAGAGACTTTTTAGTTAGTACAACGACTTTACAACAGATGGTGTATATGCCGTTTCATTTCAAAGATACAACGACCAAATCACTAGGGAAAGATAATAAATAAGTCAATAAATACTGAAATAAGTATATTTATGTATTTCGTAAATTAATAACTATGAATCTATCTTTATTTACAATACTTTGTATAATATCTTTGTCATGTTCGTCATGCAGCGAGTTGTTTTTCAAAGGCTCTATCGCTATATCTAAATTATATCTCTCATTGAACGAAATGCTGATAGCGTGGCAATCTCGACACAGATCTATGTGACGTGTAGGTAATGTAAGCGACCATAAAATTGATATATCTATTATAATAAAACATACAGTGCATGTAGAAACGCTATTTAAATGCTAGCTATTACTCGCGGCTTCGTTCGCGTGTATTTTAACAAAAACATTTTGGCCATTGGTGCATGTAGGGTGCGCGCGGTAATAGATAATGCTTCTTTGATTTATTATATTTGCGCGGAACTCTATTTTTTTTTAAATAAAGGTAGCCTAAGTTACTCCTTATAACACCAGTTATCTGCAACTGAATATTCCGTCAAAATCAATCCAACTGTTACAGATATTAGCTGGAATAATTAGACAGATGTACAGAAACATATACAGATAGACATACATTAAAAAAAATATTTTTGTTTTAAGTACCGTACAGATTTTCATATCTGAGTAAAAAGCTCTGTTATTCTGATATCACAAACACTACAATGTTATTTGATTGTATATACAAATACAAATAAAATAATGAGCTGTTATTAAATTTCAGACTGAATGGAATACGATTAAGTATCTACAAATAGAACGGATATTTTAATATTTTTTTTAAAATGTTGGTTTTGTTTTTCATCATCATTATTACATAATATAAAACAAAGTCCCCTACCGCGTCTGTCTGTCTGTGTGTTCGCGATAAACTCAAAAACTACTAAACGGATTTTCAAGCGGTTTTCACCAGTGGATAAAGTGATTCATGAGGAACGTTTTGGTATATAATTTGTCAAGGATTTTTTTTTATAATTAGGGCGGGACAACATCTCCCGGGCCCGCTAGTATAACATAAAACGAAAACTGTATTATCATTTTTAAATTGCTTACCTATTATTGATGATATTTTGGCACTTGGCTTACTACTGATAAATCAAATTACAAAAAGTTGAATTATAGATATTGTTTGAAAATTTAGAATCTAGGTTATGGGTAAAGGTATTGATCTCTTTTAACATTTGACTGATTTGACAACCTCACTGTCAAACTATCCATATCCTCGGGTCTAGGTATATCGTGGGTGTCTTTAAATCGCTGTCACTGTGGTGACTTAGTCGACTGGTATGGGCATCATACTTAGTTTGCTTCGTTCGTGGGTCATATACGGTGACACGTCAATCTCAATTACGTTTTACATAGACATTTTACTAGCGTCGATGTGCCAGCAAGTCTGGAATCAATTGCTTGGACAGATGATGATAGTAAAAGACTGCATAAAATAACGTCGTTTATATCTTTGGAATGGGTTTGATCCTTTCTAGTTAGCTCTTCGAGTATTAGCGCTAAAGCTGCTTCAGCAGAAGATCTCGGGCAACGTAAACTGCAGCGTACTGCCCTTAGCAGGAGCTACATATCTGTCCCGTTTAGAAGCAAAACTCCGAAAGCGTAGATTTTTTCAGAAATTAGAGAGTTAACTGATTGATACTTCATGCGACCAGAATACTGCTCATGCGTCGATCCGCGTATATACCATTTTTATAATGACTATATGACTAGCCTTTTGCAGTGAAAGGGACGGTGTCAATTATGCATACTTTAAAAATAAATGAATTAATACAGAATAGGCGGTGCAAGGATCCAATACGGGAGCATCACCATACATATTTCTGCAACTGCGAGTAACAGTGCGCGCACTGCTTTGTTTTACTACGAAGGATGGGATTGATAACAAAGACTAGCATAATAAGCGTTCCAACTTAGTCCTCTAGAGTGACAACATATTATGCCTAGCCTCAGAACTGCGGGCCTATTGATGTTGGTTATATATTTAAATGGACGCAGTGACTATGTAACATTAAGTAAACTGAATAGACATATTCATAACACAAAAATGATGTTCTTTTTATCAATATAAATTAAAAGCCGATGTCAATAAGTTCCATTTTAGATTTGAATTCACCAATCAAAAGACACCAACCAGTATTCTATTTTTAACCGTAAATTTTATTAAAAGGAAAGTTATATTTTTGCTTTAAATTTTTGATTTCAACCTCATAGTGACATGTACAATGGATTTAAAACGGTACTATTATATAAAATTAAAAGTGGACGTCCTTCACGATTCGTGGACCTACAGAGTGAATTATTGTGGCTGACATAATGCATGAGTTTTGTAATTACTTCCTATTCATTCTTCCGTGAATAAAATGTCATGTATGAGTGTAATACCATGGATAGCTGTACTCTCACGGCATACTGGATTCTTACTCACAAGTTCACCTTCATGATTAAAGTTCACCGTAAACGGTCAAGATCCACATGACTGTATAAGTGAAATCTATAAATATGAGAAAGCGGAATTACTTATTTCACAAATATATAAGATTAGTTTTAATTAATTATTGACAAATGAAAATAAATATACCATGTGTTGCTCTGTGCACATACAAGCTACAATTAAAGATTACATTTCATAATGTCAATTCCTTCATATTATAGTTAATGTTAATCTCTTTTTAATGTAATTTCACACCTTCTATCTAGGCATGTATATAAAATGATAATTGAGTGAGTGATATATCAACGTACATTCCAAACTACGGGGGCTATGATGTGAACATGCAAATTTGTTTTAGGAAATCTAACATCTAAGGTAATGAAAAAGAGGGTCAAAGTTTGTATGAATATCCATCATTTTTAAAGTTAAATCGTTGAAAATTGATATTTATCAATTCAATTTGAAAGTAAAAAAGATATGTTTCATAGTTTTTTCAAAATGAATAAACGTCTCATGTATGTAGTCGTTTATAAAGACATTAATGCAGACAAAGTAGCAGGCGGCTGGGAGAAATATTATTTCTACTAATCATAGATAATTTATTAAAAAGATTTTGATCAAAATTACTAAACTTCTGTCAGAAATCTACGCCTCGAAGTGTGATGAAACTAAGAATATAATTATAACACATATTCTTTACAAATACATGTTTAATACGGATTTAGAACGCGACTGCGATTACTTTTTAATTGCTAAGCGTTACGTACGACGTACTAAATCTGCATTAAATATCTATTTATAATGTATACGAAACGTAAAATGTTATTTTATTTTTTTCGTTTTTCTACATTTCATCTTACGTTAAATGACGCTGTGATCTAAGATGACAAAAACATTAAAGCCAGCGAGGACTGGCTCTCAAGTACAGCTGCCGGAACACATCAATAGGTGCTTGGCGCCAGATTTTCATCTCGAAGGTGGCAGCTATTTACGCAGTATTAGTAATAATATAAAGTGAGAATAATTTATTTATTATTTTCAAAAGAATTTGTATTACATTATATTACCTTAGTAACTCTTAACGTTAAACAAGGCTACCGAGGAAAGTTTGTATTACTTGCCATTGGATTTTTTACACACGTCACATAAACGACCGTGGACATCAAGGTTAATGAAACTGTTTGATAAGTAAGTTTTTGGTCCAGTATATTTTAATTACACCGCTTTGAAGGAAATAAATAAATAGAGCAGATATAACAATAGAACAGAAATTCCTCTTCAAGAAAGTGACAATTCCAATCGAATGATCTGATGACACAACTATCTTATATAACGTCTGTATCTATGTGCTGTATAAAAACAAATCATAACAAAACGGAACACGCAATATCGCTACTACAGTCATACTTTCAATCAACCGAACTTTATAGTTTTTATTTAACAAGACATAAAAACTTGATCTAGTACGTAAATTATTTACTCCTGAATATTTATTGTACAGAATGCTCCTATAAGTTAAAATATATATGTAAATACGTGAATACTGTACATTTTATTATGTTATTTATTTACACTTAATACTTGCTGGCCCAGCAAATGTTTTGTGTCTCTGTTAGCCTTTTGGGTCCAGAGTTTTTTTAATTGCTAGTACTAAATCAATATATATGGCCAATATGATTATTTTAGATACAGAAATTGTTAATAACGGCTACAACGCCATCTTGTTTAATATACAAAGATCACATATACTTTTTAGTAAACAGTTTTGTATTCTGTATCACCAATCATGTTATTTGATACCAAACACAAATCCATGGAATAATGTATAAATATTTTTTTTTCCAATAATTATTATAAAAGTTTTTGAAGTGAAACTTTTTTATCGACGTAGGGAGGAATTTTAGAGCATGTAAAAACGTATGTAACGTTTTTCGGTTACGCGCCATCTTAATTTCTGTACATTTTTCCGTTACGCGCCATGTTTATTTCTAAAGGTGCGCTCACAATGATTAGATTCCGTTTTTTTTTTCTGTAAAGTTGTAAATATAGTAGATCATTTTTCGAAAAATGATGTCATAAAGAAGTTTCACTTCTTACGTGTGTACACTGATACACGCACGTATTTTTTTATGTTTCTACTAGATTATTTTTTTGTAATATATTTGTTTTACAGTGATCATCTCATTTTATGTTCAGGTTGCATTAAAAATTGTGTTTAGTTTTCGCTTCTGTCGGCAATCCTTATGACTGCCTCGACTTTTTTTTTATGAATTCTCATAAAAAAACACATAGCGTTAAATCGTTATATAACAAATAAATTTGTAACCAAAGCAAGTATAACCTTGATTACTTTTCGAAATAAATCAGGGAGCAAACGCGAACTGCCTCATACAAAGCTAACGTCATGATTTATGCAAAAGTACGTGATACGACTTTTAATGTTATTGTATTGTTCCATTAATTGTGTGACGGTTAAAGGTTGAATAATTAAATTAAATAGTGAACATTAAAGATATTGAGGCGACTACACAATCATCGGTTATTGAGATGATGTCATTTTAAGTGAAATCAGTTATTAATAATAAATATTCAATTAATTACGTGGTAATATCTCGTAAAACAAAATATATATAACTAGCTTCTTCCCGCGACTTCGTCCATGTGGAATAGTTACTATGGGCTAACGCTAAAACGCAGCGGAAGCTGTCAAAAGGAAAAAACAACCCAATTTGAAACATTCTTCATTGGTGATCCGCTCCTATTGGTCTTAGCGTGAAGATATATAGCCTATAGCCATCCTCGATAAACGAACTATCTACCAGTGAACTAAGAAAAAAATTTCAAATCGGATGAGGTTCCTGAGGTTAGAGCATTCAACCCTAAATACAAACAAACCCTCCCCACCAGCTTTGTAATGTTAGTATAGATATATAACGCTATTTTCATAAAGATGTAAGCTTTACGAGTTTGGATGTTTGTTTGCAGGTAATCAATTGAAATACTGATACGATACTAAAAATAATTTCACTGGTAGCAAGCATGGTTTTAGATAATACGGGTTTTAGGTTATAGGATATATTTTAATATCCTAAGTTCCTAGCTATGTTATAGAATGGCATAAAAATAATTTATTATTATTATACGGAACTAGCTATTATGGGAAAAATTGCTATATATATTTCAATCTACCTTTGTGTTATTTGCTCTAATTAATACGGTACGAAATAATCTGTTATCTATAGTATAACATTTTTATTTTTTTCTTTGTGTAAGTTTTTTATGTAATTTTTATGAGTTTATAATATAGTTAAAAAAAATCTGTTTTATACCAAACATATATATCTTTATATATAAATTTCTTCTGTGACATACACACAATGTCACTAAACTCCGTCTAAATGGCTGGACCGATTTTGATGAAATTTTGTGTGCGTGTTCCAGTGGATCCGAGAATGGTTTAGATTCACAAATAGACCGGCGCCGCGGTTGGATTTTAGTTTTTTTAAATTATCAACGCAGGACAACGTCCGCCCGGCCCGCTAGCTTAATTATATGTATGTTATATTATACCTTTGATAAATCATCATTACATAATATAAAACAAAGTCCTCCACCGCGTCTGTCTGTCTGTCTGTTCGCGATAAACTCAAAAACTACTGAACAGATTTTCAAGAGGTTTTCACCAGTAGATAAAGTAATTCATGAGGAACGTTTTGTTATATAATTTGTCAAGGATTTTTTTTATAATCAGGGCGGGGCAACGTCTGCCGGGCCCGCTAGTCTTATTATAATTATGAAAAATCGAATTCGTGATGAATAAAACTTTGTACCATTTTTTATTATTAGAATTTCATATGAGGAAGAAGCAGAAATAGATAAAATCTATGTATATTTTATGTATAATAGTAGATAGAACTGTGTAAAGTTACGTTATAAACATATTGAACTGAATAAAGTATTCATAGTTTACATTCTGAAAGACCTAGTAAATGGATAATATATATCATCTAAATCGCTTCAACATTTGTGACACAATCTTAGTATATTGCACCCGTGCGAAGCTGGAACGGGACGCTAGTACACCATACAATTTTTACACATATCACCTCTACACACGTGCACGCATACACGCTTACACTTGCAAGTGGAAGGGTTTTATATTTTTCCCTTATCAAACTGAAATAGTTTAGAAAATTATCCTATACGAAATATAAGAGTTGTTGAGGTATGTATACTTGGTACATATATATGTTTCAACAACTCATATATGTATGAATAGTTAGCTTAGCTTAGGGAGGTGTATCCATAAGATAGGTCGCGAATTGCATGTATCAGGCAAGGGCCCAAGCCGAGGTGTGCCGCGCACCCTTGAGCTAGTTGTCAAAATAAAATCGGCTGAGTGCCTTAAGCGCTCGCCTTAGTAGTCCGGTGAAGCTGTTAAGACCTTGCTAGGTCAATAGCGTAGACAGTTCGAAAAAAAAAACCATACAATTTCAAATACCTACACATGGATTTGTTATTGACGTGCCATTCAATAACCCAGTCAGCTAAGACCTTGTAGAACAATAACAGTTTCCGCGCGTAATGAGGTAATAAAGTGTTTATCGCCTGTAAATATGTTTTGGTTATTATTATGCTCCTATTGCAATGATGGCAATGCACTGCATACATTTTGGAGCGTTCAGTTCAATAACTTTGCCTTATTCAGGTGTACTTTTGTGATCATACTTGGATTGTGTTCTTCTTGATGTTTTTTTTTTTTTTTTCTGCAGACTCTCGGTCCGCACCATTTTTTTGCTATAGCTTTTTAAGTGTAAGTTAAGTTAAAAATCGTATCTGTGAGCATCTATTGGGTGTTTTTTTTTTTTTATATATTTATTTTTATTGTTATTGTTTTATTGTTATTGTTTTTTTTATTTATTTATATAAAGACGTTATTGCCATTATGGCAGTTTCATTCCGGTCCTCTATCGCCATCTTTAAATTATAATCCACAATATGCCGCGCCGGAGCGTCCATGGCCCGACGGATAAACCTACTAACCGCGTCATCAGTCACGTCGGTATAGTAGACACAGGTGTGGGTGTGTCTGGATACTGCCACTATAGCATGTGAAACACTATCGTGGATTTGCATCCTTCTGCTCTTTGTTTGCAGGATCACCACCGATTTGAAGGTCAATCCCTGGGATTCGTGGACTGTCAGAACGCGCGATCCTTCCCCTACCCCGTAGCCCTTGTTTATCAGGGCTTTTTTCTCTTCTTGTGTGTGTACCAGGAAGAGAGTGTCGGGGGTATGGGAGGATATTTGTTCGCCCTGATAGCCCCTGATGCTCAGAGATCTCACTATCGGTTTCGGTGAGTATATACCGTCGTATACTTGACTCAGCGCATAGGCTACATCCATCTTCTTGATGTTCATCATCTTCTTGATGTTAACCGAGTACGATTCATAACTAATTTTATTTATATTAAACTAACTTTTGCTCGCGGTTTCGACCGCGTTGATGTAGATTTGGTATATACTTCGAGAACAGTACTTTTTTATACTAAAAATGCTTTTCTGTACCTTTTAGAAGGTATAACTAAAATTTCAATGTCATCAGTTGAGTATTTAAGATGAAAAATCGTCACAAGCAAACCAACTCACATTTTCATTATTTATTTGTCCTAAGCACAGAAATAGGTTTATAAATCAATAAATTTACATTTATTGAATTGGAATATATTAGGTATTAAAGCTTATTTATAAATTGGCCTCAAAACATACACAATTTTTTTACACGTCACTTGTCACGTGAAAATGCTAATGACGTTTCACGGAAACTGTGTCTTGATTGGATTAAAAATAGGCTGTCTACTTTTTATTTGTTATTTTACCTACCTAGCCCCTCTAGAAAAGTGTGTATAGTCTAGATCAATCGTTACTTTCAATTCTATAATAGTCTGAAAATTACATTAACTATTCATTGATTCTCGTATTCTAACAAACACCGAAAACTTACGATTTTCTTTTATACACTAGTTCAGTGTTTTTCAAAGTGTGGGTCGCGACCCCCAAGAGGGCCGTTTTAGGCCTCGTTTGGGAGAGCTACTGTAGTAAAAAAACAATAAAGTTTAAAAAAAGGTATTAGGAAAAATGTTAACTAAATGACATACCATTTGGATTAAATAAACAAAAAAATTAAAAAACTTAGGAGAACTCTTATGTATATATCCGAACCCTAACTATGAAAACGAATAAATATGTTAAATTGAATATTTGTCACAAAATAAAATACATGAAAGAAAAGCAAAGGGTAGGGGGGTCTCGCAACATGTCTTTATACTAAAGGGGCCGTGTCGAAAAAAAGTTTGAAAAACACTGCACTAGTTAATACCCTGGATTCGTTCTCATTAAAATAGTTTTATAAAAGCACAAATACTTTTATAATAATTTTAACTGTTTTATTTACCTACTAATTGATTATTAATTTTGTCTCATGTTACATACATGTTTATATAGGCAGGCAGGTACCTATGTATTGTATCACAATTTTAATAAAAATCATTGATTTATTTAGGAAATACATGGTAACATATATTACTTTTTTCCGGGATGACGCGGCGTCACTTAATCGATAGTGTGAGTATTGAGATATGTCCGGTGTCCGGTGAAGCTGTTAAGACCTTGCTAGGTCAAAAGCCTAGTCAGTTCGAAAAAAAAAATATCTATCCCTACATATTAAAAAACAAAATCCTCTGCCACGCCCGTATGTCTGTCTGTCTGTTCGCGATAAACTTAAAAACTACTGAACGGGTTTTCATGTGGACTTCACCAGTAGATAAAGTGATTCGTAAGGAAGGTTTAGGGTATATAATTGGTCAAGGTTTTTTTGACCAGCAGAGCGGGACAACGTCGGCCGGGCCCGCTAGCTATGAATAAAACAGAATAACAAGTAAAATATAACTTTTTAATTAATTCCGTTATGTTAGTGTAACAGTAAGAACTGTTTAAGATATTTGCGTAAAATACATATATAGCAATGATGCATTGAGCAGTGTTTCAAATGTAACTCATGTTCAATTTACATATTGCAGAATTGTAATTATTTAAAGTGTTTTTTTTTCTGGAACTGACTAGGCTAGTGACCAAGCGAGGTATTAACAGCTTCACCGGAATACTAAGGCGAGCGCTTAAGGCACTCAGCCGATTTTATTTGGACAACTAGCTCAACGGTGTACATCTCGGCTTGGTCTGTTGCTTGATACATGCAATTCGCGACCTATCTGAATTAACCTAAGCTAAGCTACATATTCATACTTATATGACTTATTGAAACATATATGTGTACCAAGCATACATACCTCGACAACTCTTATATGTATTTTGTATCGGATATTTTTTCTAAACTATTTCAGTTCGAATCTTTTAAAGTGGTTTCTGATTTTAGTCGTAGGAAGTTTTGTATTATTACGTCCATCACTATTTGACTGTCAAATGCACCAATAAAACAGGCACGTGATGCCGTACCCAACTTTTTATACGAATAAATCACTTCCGTCTACCTGCTCGGACAGACAGGGGTAGTATTTTTTTTCGTAGGGATTTCCCAAACGTCCATTTTATCGTTGGACGCCGTTAAAATTCAATAGTGAGTTCCAGATGTGAGGAATGTTATTTAATAAAAGTATATGAAATGAGTTTATGTAATGTAATTATTAATTTATAATAATATATTTTGAGTTATTAAAAAAAACATACATCACATGTCTTATCTAGTGTTGATAATATTCAGTTTGAATGATTGTAGTATTTGCTATATTTAATTAAATTAAAATAAATAGCAGATGTGCTGATGGATTAGGGTCGCTAACTTTTTTTTGAGAAAAATTACTTATCATATTTTTGAATAGAAAAGAAATAAAGTATCCGTAAGAAAAAAAGTATTTATTTATTTATATTCCCTGTAAAACATTTTGTTACGTGCTTTTAGCACTACTTATATCTAATTATTGTTTTATTATTTGGAGATATAAATTTTGCTCATATAATTTTGCCTTTGTAGTCAAGATTTCAAATTATTTAAATTCAATATATTTTTTTAAAGATATGTAAGGAAGTATTGAAAATCAAACAAATTCTCAAATAGCCTAAATTTATATACTATATATGTATTACATAGTATAAAACAAAGTCCCCTACCGTGTCTGTCTGTCTGTTCGCGATAAACTCAAAAACTACCGAACGGATCTTTATGCGGTTTTCACCAGTGGATAAAGTGATTCACGAGGAACGTTTTGGTATATAATTTGTCCAAGATTTTTTTATAACCAGGGCGGGACAAAGTCTGCCGGGCCCGCTAGTATATGTATAAAATGTGAAAAATCCGTATTGGCCGTTTCTGGCAATGATTGAAAGATAAAATGAAAATTCTTTTTACTTTTGAAACCAAATTAAAATACTTATGAATTTTTCCTATTCAAATTTACTTCTGAAACTGTCCATAATATTATAGAGATCCCGTATAATTACGGCATAAGTATCGATAAATAATATTTTAATATTAATCCATACAAGTGTTTCATTTTACGCATCAGTATTATAGATTGGAAATAAAGTATTTTCGCATACATTATTTTTATGGAAAAGTATAAAGTACATTTATCAAATATAAAGTAGGATACGTTATTATAAAGTATGGCAACCCTATGCTCAATACATGCTCTAGAAATTTCGTGTATCTGCTCGTATATTTGTTTTAATATATTTCCTTTTACCTGTTCTTGCTTGACGTATGTGAGGTTCGTTAGTTGAGAAACAGTGCCAGAGATTGGCCTCTGGTAATAAAGATGTTATTGGTCGAGAAATTTGCGAGTGAATGGGTTTCATTTTAACATAGGTATTTGGAAATCACTTCGTGTATTGCAAGTACTTGTATGTAAATTTAAGTAAACTAGATAAATATTGAATAATTGTAAGGGGATACATAATTTTTTAATACTTTTTAACTCTTGAGTATCATTGTATATAGAATGATACGTTATTATAAGTGTTCAGTTATTTTAATAGCAATCCACTTATTTGATATTAAAACCATATGTTTCTATAATAACGCAAGGTTGTAGTTAAATTGTAGTCAATATATAAATTAAAGCTTGGAGGTCAGTTAGTGAAACTCCGAAACCCCAATAATACATTTGGCTCGCACATTCTCAATTGACCTACGCTATGTTTTCCTGTTATCGATATTTTTTATAGTTTACTTTATAGTTTCAATAAATTGTATTATATTTACTATAGCTATGTAATAGTTTCGACAGATTAAAAACAAGTTTTTCAAATACATCGGCTAAACCTAATCATGGGTTTTAATTAAAAGGCTAAATTGTCCGTATAACTTTAAGAATGTTAGTAATCTAAACTAATTTTCCTTTTTCAAAATCATATCTTGTGGTCTATCGGACTGCCTGAATATTATGTTCCATGTTCTTTTTTTTAAGTCTGCTTACTTAAATTTTCATTCGCATGTGATAAGTTTAAAGCAGATAAGACGCACATTATTGTTATATCTAAGACCGTGCTCATTGTATTTTACCAATTGATTTGTTTGGTTTATTTCGGTCGATTTATTTGCAAATCTAGTATTCTATTAAGAAATCCATCAAGATTTCTTCTAACATAATCACTTTTTGCATTTATTTATATTTCTCCTTTCTTGGAGACAAAAATCGTAGCTAATCGTAGACACAGGGATACAGGAAAGGACACTACTGTCCTCATGGAATAGATCAAAATAAATCTACAATAACGTGCCTGAGCGAAGTCGAGCGCAAAAGTTAGTAAATTCATAAATCATAAATTTCTTACTAATAATAAAATAGTTGCTATATTCAAATTAATTTTCGATCGCGTATAAAATCTGTTTCAATGTTATTGTAGTCAAAAACTAGACTTAACGCTCTACCTGCGCTCTTACCGAGATGTCGTTGTTTACAGACCGTTGCGTTCCTTTTGTATAGTACCTTTTTTTGTGATAAGCATTCTAAATGCTTCTTTCAATTTTTGTAACTACATATTTTAACTTGTATATAGTTTTGATTATTCTCTCATATTATATCTTGAAAGACTGTTGTATATGTGCTACATACCATTTCAAATAAGCGTTTATGTTATTGGTAATTTTACTTCTCAAATATGCATTTTGTATTTTACATAGTCTTTGATACCACAGCGCATCATTGTTCTCATGGATTTACTAATTTTAATTGGTATGTATTTAGTATTTATTGTATATATATAATGAGTAATCTTTTGCTAATATTTCAACACCGCTACAGATTTTATTACCTTGTTGTAATGCTTCACAAATATGAAACTTTGCAAACGCATAAAATGAAGGCGCAATAACGCAATATTTAACATTATTTTTGCCATTTTAACAGTTTCCTTTAGTATCGAAGTATAAATATTGTTGTATTTTTACATTAACTAGGTTTTCTTTGTTTGACAGCTGAATAATTTATGTTCCTAACGTTGTTCAATTCGATATGTCTAAATAAAACTTCTAGCGGTTTCGATTAATTCCAAAATTGTCGGTCGTTTTCTATAAACAAGTTTCGTATTTCGATTCGATTTGATAGAACGATCGCTATGGTGAATGATCGATTGTCTTGATAAATTTAAATTATTAAAAATATTTTAATTGACATATGCTTTTATGATATTGTAGTTTTATTTTTAAATGTGTGCGTTTTAGTATTCCACATAACTCGATTTTTAATCATTCTTATTCAGTTAATAATACTTCACTAATCACTTGTCATTTGAATGGTAAAGGGACAGATAATGTAAAATTTATTCCCTTTTATGTTCCTTTGCTTTTATGTCCACAGCGTCGTTATAATATTTTGTAGAATACGGTCTCATTAACGCTCATAAGTTTCTTTTATAATGAGTGGTATGAGTCATACAGATAACTTAAACAATTGCTTATGGAATTCTAAGTATTCGTTATTCCTCATAAGTTGTTTAACTTCTTTATGGTACCGATCTTCGGAAAGTAGAACACTGCGTCTTCAATTGTTTTATTTTTCCTATTTTCACATGAGTACAAAGGACAGCACACTTTCTACGGATGATCTAACTACTGGGATGATACTACACGTATTTAACCCATCAGTAACTCGTAACTCTCATACATAAGTTGCATTACTGAATAAGATTTCTAAAGATATACAAAACTTTGATGACAGTATATTTTCTTATCCTTAAAGACGAGTTTAAGACGTTATTATAAGCCAACAACGAATTTAACTGTAACTCATTAATTTTGTTCTATGTATACTCATTAACGGTAAATTATTATAAATATGTAAGAATATTTATTGCGCCGTGCAAGATGCTTGCAAAAACAGTCGCGAGAAAGTGTGTCCGCGGCGGACGTATCGACGCGTGTTGTAAATAGGTGGTCACAAAATGAAATTACACCTGCAATAGGTAGCTTCGACACAGTTGCAGCAATAAATAAGTAACATAAAAAAAGCGAAAACTACCTTGAATTTTAGAGGGTTGCTCTTTCACGGTATAAATCCTGCACAGCGGTATAACTTTGATAAAAAAAAACACTGGTTCAAAATATATGCACCTCAATTCACTGAACGGTTGTCCGTTTGTTAATTTTCACCTCACTGAATTCGGATACATTTTAACAATTTAAAAATCGAAGACTCGTTTGAAAGTTCGTATCGAAGCGACGCGGGCGCAGCGTACGGCGTTCAACAGTCGCGGCAGAGAACGAAGTGTTTGGCCAGCGGGCCAGTACGCACCCCACTACACTAGCAAAGTAACTCGCCTGTGCTGTTGAAACTTCGAGATAAGGACCACCTCCACTTACTACTTCCCGCTGTTAGGGCCCTAATCCTTTACGGGACGGGAAGAGTCTATGAACTTTGTCACGTAGTTTTTGTCAACACACTATTCTACGAATTTCGGAGATAAATTACAACGTTACCTGAGTAATAATACGGGAGAGGAACTTCGTTTATCGATTTCTAACACAATATCTGTTTTAATTCACGGTAATTTTTATAACGTTGCGCTTACAGGAAAGAAGCCATTTGTTTATGATCGCTTAAGCGGCTTTGTTCGTACTAATTATGTGTACTCAGTCGTTTGAAGGGTGAGTGATATTTGATATTGTCTCCGCTCACTCTATGTTGGTGGTCGTCAGGCCCGATTATCCAATCTCTCTGTATTGTTGTAGAATGAAATGTTATTTTTTTTTCTTGTACTTGCGTAACTTTGATTACGTAGGTTGTATTTACTTGCCGGTTGACCCAAGTCGATCTCAATATTCAGCGATCGGCGGATATAACACGTAACATAGTTACGAACAAGGTAATCTGGTATCAACGTTATTGCACTTATTACTACAGCTTCACATAAATTCATGTTTACTATATTTATTTACATTTTGGGCTTTAACTCAAAATATTAATTTAATTCAGAATTATGTATTAAAAATTGAATAATTGAGATTAGAGGCACTAAACGTGGTTTAAGATTTTCTGAGAGGTTCCACTGTAAGTTATATGGCCTTACAAAAAGAAAGTCTGTAGAAATGATTATTTGTCTCTTTTTAACATGTCCCGAATGTAATGAATTTGAAGGAAATAGTGAATCCGGTGTCCGTGAATTGTCAAATGGGTTAACTGACGGTTATTGCGAATTCTAATAAAACTTGACCTTACCACTTGGTGGAATTGCTTGGAGACAAAGATCTGGCTGCTGCGCCGTGTGAGAGTTATGTCCTAATGTAGGCAATGTAATGCTTGAATTACTTAGGTACATTTGGTGCGCAGGGTCACAGCGCCCACGTGTATCAAATGTAAAATAAGGATGGGTGCTCAATAACATAACAATAGCTTTTATTGGTACTTCTATTATCGCTGCCTGGGACTATATTTATTCTTCAAGGTCGATACAGTGGAAATAAGTTCCTTTTTCACATTTTGCTTTAGTATGTCGATCAATATAATAATAATAAAATTAATGCTACGATTGGTGGTCATAACGAATTTATACCAAACTAGCGCCCCGCCTCAGCCTCGCATGAGTTCAATGTAGATATTAATATGGGGCAGTGTGGAGTAATTAATAGTATTATTTAAGATATACAATTCCGTAGTACATTATTAAAGTGAAACTTTTATTACATCGTCTCAAACTTTTTCGTCTGTGTGTTGCATGTCGCGTGATGGTCGGCCGCGGAGTAGGGATAAAGTGAAAGGCGCTCGTCAGAGCAGCCAGGGCCAATATAGCGGCGCCTATAGTTCGCAGCAGCTGACCGTGTAGTGTATAGATTATTATTAGTTAAATGTCTATAGTGTGAAAAAAAGTTTCACTTTTACCGTGGTTTCATAAAACCACACAATCCTTTTTTTTATCTATCTCGTAAGGTATGGCCAGCGTTTGCGATTTAAGCGCACAAATATATGTTTGCTACGAAATCACATTACAAATCTATTTTCTTTACTATAATATGTATCTATTATACATATAAACCTTCCTCTTGAATCACTCTATCTATTGCTGAAAACTGTATAAAAATCCATTGAATAGTTTAAAAGATCTAAGCGAACAGACAGCGGTAGCGGCTTCATTTTATACTATGTAATGATATGCATATAGTTTAAAGGATGTCTATTCAATCGTATATAGCAGACATACTGCACTCTATACTTTTTAGGGATAAATCAGAGAAATCCCAGATAGAACTACTAGGTCGTATAACATATTAACATAATTGGAACGAGTTTCTGCCACAATGTTATGGCAAATACATAAAGTATGACAACTTAAATTCATATTATTCATCAGAGTGACTCCTTTTAGGTTCTGCTCGTGGTACAAATGCCACTCTTCCATAATTATGTATCCATAACCAACTGCCATGATATATTAGTACATAAGACATCTTAGATTTAAAGGTTTAGGTATATAAATAGGTATATAAAATTAGTATCTCTCGGCTTAAAAATTTGCCACACAACCAAAGTGAAATATGCAATAAATGAACGTAGTAACAATACATTCTGCATTGTATGTTTCAACGTCCTGTAATGAGGGAATCCAACGATTAAAGTGTTGTGTTTTTGCGAAGGTCTGTATAGATATTTTCTGAGTTTACTCGAGCAGTTTTCCTGATACGGTATTGTATTCAAATCAATAATAATTATCTGTGTAATAAGCAGGTTGTAATGTATAAAATTACAAACCAAAAACTCCAACGCCTATACTATTTAGAGTTTCTTCAATACAGACGAAGTAAGAAAAAACGAATATAAATCAAATCTTTCTAATTTAATAATGATGATTCACTCACCTGCTAACTGATATGATTTTACTAATTGTTTGCTGTAGCTAATTGCTGTAGAAATAATAATAGCTATCACTACATATTGTAAAACAAAGTCCTGTGCCACGTCTGTCCGTCTGTTCGCGATAAACTCAAAAAATACTGAATGGATTTTTATTCGGTTTTTACCAGTAGATAAAGTGATTCCCGAGGAAGGCTTAGGTATATAATTGATTAGGATTTTTTTAATTATCAGGTGGGACAACGTCCGCCGGGTCCACTAGTATTTTATATTTTTGCTCCTTCGATAATAGCTAATGAAGAAAAATCACGATCAAACTCCGGGGTGGTAGGGTTTGACTGGGTCGCAACCACCATGTATATGGCGAAAAAGCCCGTCATAGTGATTCGCTTCTGAGGGTCGCATTTCGGGATCAGCCTGTGCATATCCAGCTTTTCGCAGGCCGGCATGACAACGGTGACCTGCGATGGATAGTGTGTCACTCGGTGGTCGCCAGTGTTTTTAGATTGTACTGTGCTTACCATCAGGCTTAGTGCAGTCACTTTGCGGTGCGACAATAATAAAGAAAATTAATACAATTGCTTACACGTCATGGTACAGAGCAGCTTTTAGTATCGTTAAGTACATATATTTATTTAGTCTAGAAAAATCTGAAATAGAATCTATGATAGATCAGTAGGCATGACTTAACAAATGTTATGATGTCTATGTCACAGTGTGGTCAGATGCCTCGTCGATGTGTTCGAATCCTACAATCAGAATGAACTTTTCCTGAGTGAAAACTTCACAATATAACCATGGTATTGTGCTAGAGATTTTTGTAATGTAAGAAAGATATTTTATTTACGTTTTGTATTATGTTTAATGAGCGTAAACATCTATGCTTTTATACCAGGTGACTGTTTAGGCACTCGCAGAATTCTAGGATATGACGCTTCATTGTCACATTGAACATATAAAATAATAATATTAAAAGAAATACTAATAAACAACCAAGAAAACCTAATTTAAAGTTTGTTCTAAGATTTTCAAAAGTATATCTACAAACGTGTCAATAAATCTAAGTGCAATGACCGATGCCAAAAGCAACAATGGGCGAGCCAGAGTTGATAACTTTCGATAGTAAAACGGGCAATAAACCCTTTTGTTTTATTTCTGACGTTCCCACGTTCCCTTTCAAATGAAAGTGAAATCACCCGACGGTCATTGACACTGTGCTTTAACATAGCCGCGTAGAGGATTTTGTATAATTTTTGTATTTTTCTAGAATATTAAGTGAATTATTGAGCCCCTATTTTTTAATTGATTTAGAACGCGAATCGAGTGCAGAGTGTCCTCCAGAAATATTGCTACTGTCTAAACAGTCACCTGGTATACTATATTTTATATGCTAGATAAAATGATAGAGGCCTGCCATTGTGCGCGCATAACTCAAATAATACTAGATAGATGTCGATTTTTTTAGGTTTTACTTTTTCCACATTTGATCCTTATCTAAAAAATAATTAACACGATAGTTTTATCTAAGGTAAAGTTATCAATGTTTTAAGGAAGTAGGGCAACCGGTGTGGCGGTTATGTTCTTTCCTTTGTAAATAAAATATATTGTTAAGATAATAAACGACACAGACGAAATAGCGGGTATCAGCTTGTTAACAAAAGTAATTATGATATTTAGTTGAAATTAAATTTAAAAAATACCTCACCCAGTACCGGTAGATATGATTCCGCAGCTGCACTTGAGAGAGAGCACATTGTCACTCAAGACCAGGTGAGATTCTGCTTAAACGCTAAATAACCTATTAAAAAAAAAACAATATTATAATCGCCTTGTACCATATAGTACCATAAATAATTATCATAAGATAAATTTTAAACTTTCAAACTTCATTTTGATATATGTAACCCAAATAAACACGTAGGACTACTAGTTAGTTTCCAATTGCAGCAAACTACATTCTATACTTAGAAAGAACGGTGTCCTAGATTGGTGCATATTTCTTTCTCATAACAAAATTAGGGGCCTTTTTTAATCAGCATTCCATCTTTGAATGAATACTCGTATATGTCTCATATACATAATATGTATAGAAATATTAAAATAAGTTGTTATGCAAGTTTAGTATAGATTTAGTAAGATACATTGCATTCAAGGAGAACCAAAAATTAAAAGCATATCAATTCTTTTTATAATTTTCATTTTTAATAATAGCAACCGCCTCTGATTTAATTTTTTGTAATTACAGTATAAAATTAACCAATAATAAAATAGCATATATCATTCAGCGATATAGCAGCTTTTACTATCAATCAAACGATTTTTAAAATCAAAGCAATAGTTCCGGAGTTTATCTTATACAAAACTATTCATACATTTTAGTTAATATATATTCGATATACATATAAATGTTTCTTATATAATATATTTATTTGTTACATTTTTAACATGTACATTTAAAAAACCAACTGAAATTAGTTAAACATATTTTTTTTTCTTAGAGGAAACAAGATTTAGATATAGAAAGAAGATATCAATATCTCTCACGCTCTAACACATGGCTGTGTTATGGGCTCGTGGTGTGATAAATTAGTTTTCTTTCTTTCATCGAAACTTGGAAATGTTTATCTCATACGGATATATATGTGAGCGTACCTTTATACATTGAATCGTAGTTCTATTATACCATTATCTTAATTCTGAATAGAGTTGGCGTGGCCATAAACTTGTGTCGTCTTGTCCACAGAGATAGCAAAGAACACACCAACGTATCAAAAATCAAGATTGTTAATATATTTATATTAACTTAACCATGCCATAAGTGAGATGTTTTATGTAATTTTGTAAGGCTGAAGTTTCGATGCCAGAGCGTTATTATTTTCTCAGGACTGAACTTATATAAAAGAAGATTTAATGTTTTAAAATTTTTTGTAGAAAAAATTTAAAAATTTTTTTAGTATTTTTTATTGAAAGAAAAAAAGGGAAAAAAAGGGGGGGGGAAAAAAAGGAATATTTTTCAAAAAAAGGGGGGGGGGGGGGGGGGGGGGGGGGGGGGGGGGAAAAAAAAGGGGGAAAAAAAGAAAAAAGGGAGGAGGGAGGGGATTTTTAAAAAAGTAAAAAAGGGGATAAAAAAAAAAAAAAAAAAAAAAAAAAAAAAAAAAAAAAATAAAAAAAAAAAAAAAAAAAAAATTATTATATCATATTATATAAAGTTTAGTAGCAAAAAACTGTCCCACATTCGGGTTACTTTAAAGTCTATAGTGAGTTAACTTTTTACTACGTTCATTATTATTGTGGGAATAATATTTATTAAATTTAGTCTTTGCATTAAGTAACAAATGAACCTAATTATCAGTACATTTTTAACCATCTACTATAACTCGAGCTATCAGTTGAGTTATTCATCCACGCTTAAATGTATTGTACTCGTATAGTGTTTTAGATATGAACTTCAGTGATATATAACTAAAGGATTAGTATATATTGTCGTCATATGATATGATTTCTTATTAAAATAATGATGGTGGTGTTAAACGGGTTGAAGGTATGTATGAATATCCTTCATTTTTCCGTTAGTCAGTCTGCTAGTTATTTTTTTAATATATATAAACCTAATATAAAGTGTCGAAAACAATTACTTCCTAGAAAAAGTTTGTGAAACTAATAAGATTATTGTTAATTCCTATCTAAATTCAATAGATATTAGATTAATTAGATAAGAAACGCAACAAGAACTATATAATTAAATAGAACGTCTACACGACTTTTAGCACTCTTACAAATCGAGATAGCGACTGGACCGAATGCAGCAATAACCTACTGTGTTTATGTAACCTCTTGTAGATTACGAGTTCTATCGGTCAGTGGAATCTCCGTAGCATCATCGACGTCTAGATTATTTAGTTATCCCGTTTATGGCTCGTTTCCGGGCTGGGTCTGCCAACGCGCATACACTAGCATGTTACATCATGCTCATTTCATGTACGGCCGCTGGATTACTCCGAATATCGATCAATCGTGCTTCAATTGGACTAAAATAGTATACATATTTACTACATTGCATTGCCTACTATTCTCTCCGTGAATAGATGCATCGTTGATAGTACTTTAAGCATAACAATAATGAAGTAGGTTTGCTAAAAGAAGCTAAAAGTTAAATATTATAAGTGGACGTTACTTTGCACTTCCGCCTGGAATAGATGCAGTGATGTAAATTTTGTGTCACTGTATCGCGCGAGCAGGGCACTCAAGGGCTCCACGCCGAGGGATCGGACCTAGGCTTGAGCCACTGCCGAGGGGGGCCTACTCTGGTGTGCGGGAGCGAAATTTACCCCCAGACCACGGTGGCGTGATCTGTGGTTATGCGGGCGTGGGTCTTGCTCGTACACTTGTGCATCTTAATATACCTATGCTGCGCACCTGACCGGTTCAAACTGGTCGCCATGGGCGAAATCAGTCGGAATCATAATATTTCCTTATTTAAAGGTGCATACGAAACGTCCAATATCTTGTGCCACAGTTGTTTTTCCCCAAATACACTTTTTCCTCAAAACGATGACGAAAAATGAACAATCTTCTAGATTTACCCGCGTACAAAGAAATATGGTATTGTTGGGAAACATACAGAGCTATTACCGTTTGCAGAACGATGACCGCTAGCCGCGTTTTATGTAATAAAGTTACGAAAATGGACTCATTATGTTTATGACATGGTTCGTCTCATTAATAATATTGCTCAAGTGTATATGTACATACTTTGTAATGTTATTAACTTAATACGTCAATTTAGAAAGTTTCTGGGAAGTACTCTTTCGATATACAATAGGACAATGTGACAGATTAATTTCCTGATATTGAGAAATTTAACAAGGGAAAAATGAAAGTGTTGAATTAGTATTCACTTCATATAATATTTTTGAATCTTTTTAAATAAATTGGGTAATGTATTTTTTCAAATCGTATTGCTAGTTCCTAAGATCATCATGTTCAAAAATACATGCTTTACAATGTTATAATCTACTAGCTGAGCCCGCAACTTCGTTCGCGTGGTACCATATGTAAAAATTAATAAAATCATCTGAATGTCCGTTTACTTAGTTACTTTTCTCTCGTACTTAAGTCGCGCTGTTATTAAAAATAACTTTTGATAGAGTTGACCGATTTTAATGAAACAACAGACTAAATGTTACTCGAGGAAGTGTTTAATAATTTTCTTGGTGAAGTTTTATTGTGAAGATTTACCAGTGATGCGTGTTCAAACAGACAGACAGACATGTCTATAAATGATTGATATGTATTTTATTACTTATTCCAAGCCAACTATAACAATTTTTTTCAGAAAAATCTAAAAAGTACAGACACGTTAGATTTACATTTTTATTATATGTATAGAAGATTGCGATGGCCCGCGTCTCTACACGCGATTTTATGCAATAATTATTTTCCAGTCGTTGTTTTATTTTATTACAATATGGGTATATAATATTTTTTTTGTACTAAAATTATTATTAACTAGCTGTACCCTCCGCACGCGTTTTAAATTGTATTAAAGAAATATAAAAATGTGAAACCATGTACAATTATAGAAATACTCTTTTTAAACAATTGTAAGTAGGACACGCACGCCACATACAGTAACATGTAACGTATACATTAGATATATAAATACTAACAGCGTGCCAAATGAGGTTTATCATCAGTAACATATTTGGAACCTTAACCCACTATATAACTACCTGAGTGCTCACTTAGGCTTTTTAAGGAACTAATGAAACAATGACTTAAATATGTTATTATCTATCTATCTATGTATATATATATATAAGAGATTCCCACCTATATATTGACTCATCACGATATCTCTGGAACCATAAGGCGTAGCGACTTGAAATATGGTAGGAATATTCCTTTCGCTGAGTAGAGGTCAGCTAAGAACGGATTTTACGAAATTCCACCCACAAGGGGGGTTGCGGGGGCGTTAACAATAGAGTTTATTTTACTTTTCATAATCAGGGCGGAACAACGTCTGCCGGGCCCGCTAGTACATTATATTTGGATAGGTTCGAAAAAGATATTTAAAAATAAATCATATTAGGGATATCTTTTATGATGACAACACTAAATCCTGTTACAGTTTTAACTACTAATAATAAATATTCCAATTAAATCATTATTAAAAAGTCGTTAACGGAATATTGTCTTGTAATAACGTAAATACATTCGGTTAAAGAATATCAAATAACCCATAATTACGATTTCTTGATAAATATACTGCTTCAGTTAATATTTAAAGTTAATGTTCAATTAACGTCCACATTCACGAATTTTGCACTCTTATTAAGAAACAATTGTTGAAAAATAGAATAAAACATTGCATGGTTTGTTCAATAAAACATCTATAATATAATAAATATCTATTTTTAATTTCCAATAAATATATTTACCGGTTTGAAAGTAGTAATGGTTTCATCCATAATCACTGAGGTTAGTTCAGTTGGGATCTTTTATCGATCAGTAAATGCTCATATTATAAAATATAAATTCTTTGTACAGACGAAGGCCAAAGACAAAGGCTTATATGAAAATGATTTGATGAGAAATTGTGAGAATAATGTCATTTTCTGATGCAATTTTCTTAACATATAAGGGTTGTGATTTAGAATTATTTTTAAATATTCACCTTTAACAGTAGTCCATCCATCGCTATTTCTGTTGTGAAAGCCAAGGAAAACTGCCAAAGGGTCATTTTCTTTTATATGTTTCGGCGTCTTTTCTATTAACGTCACTAGATAATCGGCTTCCTCTTTACTATTGATTACAGCTAAATAAGACTGCTCAGCGCTACACACAGTGTAAACATCTGTCCAATTCTTTGGTCTCAAACCAAATTTATAACATTTACCGAAGTATCCATTAAATACATAGTCTGTAAAAGAGCGTTCAGTAAATTAAATTTACTTTATTCAAAACCAATTTTTAATCTAGATGACTTTTATCTCTACTTATTTACATTGTTTATATTGCTTATCAATTACACCTTCCCTATAAGACATATTAATGGCTATTTACACGACAGCACTGTTTACAGGTAGTATTAATAGCAAACGCGTTTACGGTAGAGAGAAATAAGAAGAGCTGAAACAAAATTGTTACAGAACTTAACCAATCATTGTAACATATATCCACATAAGTACTAAGTAGCTTGGTTAAGTTTAATACCACAAATGCAATTGTGTGCTTTCACATGTATAATTACATGGCATATGTATACTTATTCCTCCCTTTCCTTCGGAACGTCTCATTTGCAATGGGCGACAACCTCTCGATATTGTCAGTGTGAATATTCACAACGCCCTCTGCTCTAGGAAGTGTTATCGCCGCTACATTTTGAACATTCTTGACACTCTGGAGATTTCCTGTAGAGGTATGACAGCGTTTCATTTCCTTACTCAACAAAGCATACGTTCGGGCTTGTATGAAAAAATGTTCGCAGCTTTGTGACGCAAATGCACAATACTTCCTTGGTTTCCTGGATAGGTTACAGAAACCAACATATATGCATGACGCAGACATTAGCAAGAATATTTAATATCCTAAGTTGCGTAGAGATATTATTATTATTATTTTTTTTTATATCATAGGATGCAAACGAACACGTGGGTCACCTGATTTTAAGTGATCACCACCGTCCATAGACACTTGCAACACCAGGGGAGTCGCAAGTGCATTGCCAGCCTGTGTGGTGGGAGGAAGGGAAGGGGAAAGGGAAAGTGGAAGGGGAGGGGAGGCAGGTCTCCGGCGCTCTTACTGACCGAACGAAACGCAACAATGCAAGCACTGTTACTTCACGTCGGTTTTCTGTGGGTCGGGTGGTACAACCCCGGGCGAGCCGACCCATTCATGCTGAAACCAGTACTAGCTTCAACGTGGCTTTACCACCTACCTTATTATACCTACTTATATATTTTGGAGAGCTCTTCGACATAATTTCTCCTTCTGTCTGTTATAACCTTATGCTAACGCATAAGTTTTAGAGTTAACGTCCATTTCGGCTCATATAAAAAAGAATAATATGTCGTATTTGTTTTAGTATAAAATCGTTGGAACCGTATTCCATCTGCGGTGTCCTTCTTCTTACAATATAGGATATTTAAAACGTAGCGTGTGGAGAAATTTAAGCGGATTGGTGTGACAGTGGCGAATGGCGACTGATCGCAGGTGTCTCGATGGACGCTATTTGTTATAGGATTGCACTGTACTTACCATCAGGTAGGTATGTAGAGGAGGCATGACAGCACAAGAGAGCATCGTGCCATTTGCTGTGACGGCTTACGGGTTGATTTTACTATCAAGCAACGCCAATGGATGTGGCAGATTGAAAATAATTATAATGGTTTCTCTCGTTATTGTTCTTAAATACTCTATGCATAAAAGGATGCATTTCTTCACCTTCGATTCGATCGATATATTAGATCTTTCCCTTGATATTATTTATATATATATATTAGATCTAGTGTCATTAATTTATATATTATAGTTTCCCTTTGTTCGGCATATCACACTCCACGTTCCAGCTCAAAGAGGCAAGAGTTTTTTTACAAATAAAAGGAAACTTTCTATCGCACTGTATATCATTCATAGATCCGTCAACATGGCCCATAGTGACACAGTCCTCTATACCATTGGCATCATTAGGTTCTCCTGGTTCCCAGTTATTGAAGACATCTAACACTGGTACGCCTGCAATAAGCAAATAATTAACCTTTAATCATGTTTACGGCAAAAAATGTTTTGATATTAGAAAATTGCACATTGTTATTAAAAGTAATATTATAGCTATATTGACATTATCTCGAGACAAATTGGTAATTGAATATCAACTAATTTACTTTTTTGAATATTAAAAAAAAATCTACTTAAGAAATCATAAGTATGTATTATACATATATAGTACAAAGTAAGTTGAAAAATTTAACAAAAACATATTGCCCTTATATATTTATTGCGGCTACTAAACCTCTTTATTGAGCAGTAATAAGAATTACCACTACTTGCACGGAAGTGCAGTCTGCGCAAAATTAATTGCACGAATTTTAAAAGTTCTATCCCAAGATCAAGTCCTGTGTCGTGGGATACTTTACAAATTCAGAATTCACAGACACAAAATATACTCAGATGAAGAATAATCATTCATGGAGTACGCTAGTTATTGTCCTGTGAGAGACTCGACCACATAACACTCAGCGTGGTGACAGCGGCTAGGCGACAGCTTATACAATATGTAATTAAAAAAAATGAGAAATGTACAACCCTTATAATAATATAAGCTAATTTACGTGGCAAGCCATGGCCAAAGCGATGTACGTTAGTAGTTACTAAGTCACTTTATGTAATAGGATATACGAATTGATATATTTTTTTCTATAGGTTCGTTATATAGAATAATTTAAAAAAAATATAGGTATATGCTTCTTTCTTATATTGAAGAGTGTTTAAACCGCTGCGAGGTACGAAATCACCACCGTCTAACTTATTACTATCGGAAAGTGGCAATGTTTGCGTCGCTTATATTCTGGTACGAAGTGTACCTGGTAACACGCACTGAAACACGATGAATTCAACTAAATCGTAAGAACTAACCTATTACTTACTTGCCTTAGTTACGATTCCAATTTTTTTGTAGTTGATTACACAAGGATCTATAGGGCAGATAAGTCTTTACATTAAAGTGTTTATTATACTAAAACTTCCATTATATATAAGAACGCAGTAACACATATATAAATGGAAGGGCAGCTATTAATAGACCACAGACTAAACTACTCTATAATATACATAAATGTATTGTTACAGTTCAGCCAATAGTAATAAATAACCATAAGCCACAATGAGCACGTAATGCATGTTGGCTACTGCATACAAAAAAAAATCATTGGATTACATGTGATTTTAAATAATTGCATTGCATTTCTGAAATCTTAAGGTCCACTCCATTGACATATAAAAACCCAAGACACACCGCAACAACTCCCCAATATACATACGTCGTAATAATTATGCGATAAACTTATGATTTTGCAAACTCAACCTTACCTGAATGATTTAAAGTTGTTTTTACAAGGACGCAAGCGACGCGAGACTATTTGAAATAAGTGCATAATTCAAAACTATGCACTCATTTTTGTATGTCGGCTGTGAGACGTTAAGTGTGCATCTTGGGTTTTTGTATATCAATGGTCCAACCGCAAAGAATAAATACGTGTACCTTTGCACCACCTCTGAATAGGAAACCTCCATTACTGAAATGATATCGTAATGTACAGAAGACCACCTTCTGTACTGGCCACTAATCTAATAGTTGCCGTGTTACGTAGAAAATATGAGAAATATAAGGATGGAATAAAGTAACGCATAGTACAGACTCTGGTAGTAAATTGAAAAGGTTTTGAATTTGTACAATACATATGACGTAAAAACTTAACAGATAGCGATCACAAGCGTTGTGCTGAATTTAAATATCTCTGTGCAAATGTTTAATTCGACACGTTCTAGTTTTGTGTTTTAATACAAACTAGCTTTTGTCCGCGGCTTTGCTCGTGTTCCTATCTCTCGGGAACATAGAATTATGAAACCGCTTACACTTACAATAATCGCAGGTTTGTTACTCTATGCTCGGGAACATCACTTTTTTGTGCCCCTAACAACGGGTATGCAAAATTTTATGATGATCGATTGAGTAGTTAAGGCATGAAAGCGTAACAAACATGCAAAAAAAAAACACTTGCGCATTTATCTATATTAATATTATAAAGAGGTAAAGTTTGTGAGTTTGTGACGTTGTGGCGTTGTAGGGGGTAATCTCAGGAACTACTGGTCCCCCCGGCGATACGGCGCAGGAGAGCCGGCCGCGGGCGGAGGAGAGGCGCAAACGCACCTCACCGAATGCCTCCCTAATTAGCCTTCAGGCGATGGACGCGGGGGCGTCCGTTGCCGCGGAATGAAGGCTCGTGGTGTGAAGCACGGTCTCGGCCGCCGCTTCAATAGGAAGCAGGAGGGAGGAATTTCCTCTCTCGAGGTGTGGGTCCCCCGTTCGACCATCTACGGGGACCCAAGCGCGTGACCAGGGTTTGGAGGAGCACGTGCTCATCGCCAACCCTCGGCCCTGGATCACATACGCGCAAAGGCGGCACAGGGGTTTTTAGTCAGTAGGAGTCTGACATAACCCTCACGCTGTCCCCCGACAGCGTGAGGGTATCCGATGTAGGATTTTCCCCTGTATAAAAAAAAAAAAAAAAGAACTACTGGTCCGATTTGAATAATTCTTTCAGTGTTATATAGCTCATTCGTCGAGAATGGTTAATGGCTATATGTCATCACGCTAAGACTAATAGGAGCGGAGCACAAATGAAAAATGTTTCAAAATCGAGATGTTTTTTTCTTTTTGGGAGCTTCTGCTGCGTGTCAGCGTTAGCCCAGAGTAGTAACTATTACTACGCGGACGAAGTCGCGGGCAAGGGCTAGTAATGATATAATATGCCCATATTGTCAATAAGTAATACGTTTATGGTCTAATATCTTAATAGAAAGAACCCTTCTATCTTCAAAATTACTATTAATAATTATAATGTTGAATTGTAAACAATGAATGAGCTCACGTCTTGAAATCTTGCATAAATATAAATCAAGATATATCTGATTAAGCACATTTTAATATTCGACAATTCAAATAGTGCTTATTGAACTCGATACAATATTCTTATATGTATATTACTATGATTACTGAGTTATTATATATGAATTTCAATTATATTTATTCTTTGAGTCACGTACAACGCACATGTTTACAGTAAACAACATGTTTTTGGTAAATTTGATGTGGACGAAGTCGCGGGTAAAAGCTAGTTTTAAATAGTATAACATAAATTACTTCCTATAAGGTCAGCTATCTACCAGTAAATGTCCCGTGAAAATCGGTCCAACCGTTTTGAAGATATCATTGCGGCCGAATTCAAGGTTAACAGCTAGTCTAAATTAAAATATACTTAATTACTTTTTAACATGTCCACGATCTGCCGGTGAAAGTCCCATAAAAATCGGTCCAACCGTTTTGGAGATAGCATTACAGACGAAGCAGCGGTTAATAGCTAGTCTAATTTAGAGTAGCCTAAGTAACCCGCTGTAATTTCAGTTATTTGCCAATGAAATTCCTGTTAAAATTGGTCCAGCCGTTCCGGCGAGTGCCCCGAACAAACAGATAGACAGACCGACAAAAGTTTAAAAAATTGCATTTTTTTTATCAGTCGCGTATACTTTCATACCCAATCAGTAATTTTTTATTTTGATATTACATACAGACACTTAATTTTTATTATATGTATAGAATATATATAGATAATACTCATATTTTATCAATTGGCATACATGAAAGACATGAACTTACCGTATACAAAATGCAATTAAAATCAATGCATCTGAGTTAAATCCGGACATACAAACATACAAAGAAAATTAACATCATATTTTTGCCTTTATAAAGTAACTAGGTTTTGCTCGCGGCTTCGTTCGCGTGTAGATTTGTCTTGTCCCTCGGGAAGAGTACATTTTTTCCGCCTGAATGTATACCTTTTCTGTAACCCTGAAAACGTGTGTATATAATTTCATGATGATAGTTTCAATAGTTAAGACGTCACTATTAGAATATTTGCCCTAAAATTTCAAAAACAAAAAATCAACCTATATACAGAATTAAAAGATTGCCTAATAATGATTACTTAATTTTGCTATCATTTTAAATTATTATTTTGCTATATAAAGGAGGATGTGCTCTCAGTCGTATAAAAATTACTGTAATGTCTTATTTTCATATGAATTATGAGTAAAAGTTGTGTATGCAAGCGATTTGTTTTTTGCGAACAACTGGTCGACCCAGTTACAACCTCGTTGTATCAGGTACGAAAGACCTTTCGTTTTGTGATTAACACTCCTTGGAGCACTAATAAATTTCGATAACTGTACAGAATGATGTGCGCAAAGTAAAAAATATAACTGTTTTTATTTAACTGTCAAGTATATAAACCGAGAATTTATTGTATTATTTCCAGGGTCATCATCCTAGATACATTAACCTTTTCAAGTAATTCGTGTAAGTAATAAAATAAAACTTGAAATTGGCACTTTCGCAATCGCGTCAAAACAAATCCAGTATTATATCTAAAAAAATTGAGTAAATATAAAATTGATATCAATAAAAATATGTGGTAATCTATGCTAATTATAGGAAACACAGGAGATTGTTTTTTTAAACGCTTCAACGTTTGCTGACCTCTGGAACCGGTAAGATTAAAAAATACAAGTAAGGGATCCAGAAAGGAGCAAAGTTCCTTATGCGTTTCTTCTACTCCGAATGAATTTGATATGGAAACTTAGATCGTTTATATTATGTCTTTACATATGAAATTAGTGTTTTATGTGGAAAAAATAAAAAGAAAAAAAAATTAATTTAATCATTCGAAATATGTACCATTATTATCTATGCAACCTTGCCATTTTATAGGAAGTTTCCTGATTTCATTGCTGAAAAGATTGTGATAGCGAGAATTAATAAAATTTTGAAGGCGATTTGAATTGCCTCATCGGAATTGAATTATTTTTCTTGCAAGAAATTTTGCGAGTAATGTGCATACCGGAGACATTCCAACCACTGTTCCTCTAATTTAAGCACCGTCTATCTTAAAGTATGAGGTCTAGTTTTGTCTTGAAGAAGCAGTGTATTAAAGAGATGACCAGTCTCGGTTGTTTAACAGCTAGCTATTCCTAATGGACCATTAATAGTGGTTTGTAAATCATAATATTTTGTTCTTTGTATAGCTTATTTCTTATGGAAGGAAGCTACCTGACATCGCACTATGCCCATTAGGAGGGGAGTAATTACCATACAAATCGTAGATCAGAAAGTAAGCTAAACGAAAACAAAATTAATGGTAACGTGATTTGATGTGGTTTAGCCATTCGACGAGAACCGAATAACGTCAAAGAAGGACAGAACGTTGAATACGTATTTTTGGGATATACTATGGACACGTGGTAGAAAGGTAGGGCCAGCTTCCTGCGCAACAGTCGTGCTTAATATAAAAAAACAAGGTGTGTTGTAAAAACACACGATATAAGTGAAACTCTTGTATTACAGAGAAACATTTTAATTCAAAAATAAAACAGATAGCCAACGTTACGAAGCCGCGCGGTGTTCCCAGCCAGTCACCCATCCAAATACTGACCGCGTTGATTAACTTCGGTGATCGGACGAAAACCGGTGTTTTGAAAATCTACCCAACACAGTGTATATCCCCACAATTTTTCATCACACAAAAAGTTGCGGATCACATTTTTCAAGCCCTCCTATGACAAGTTTCGCTTCAAAATTCAATTAATATTACCTATCGTTGTTGTCAGCAGTACAACATGGTAAAAATTACAGCGAAAAGAATCCGACCTTGTTAGTCAGTATACCTAGTCTTGCCATAAATACTGAAACAAAGAAAAAAAATATTTTCTATTGCAAATAACATTTATTACTTTTACAGTGTGTTAGTTTAATACATAAATATAAAACAATTTAAAATATAAAAAGCTTATTCGAAGTGGTCTCCATTGGCTGCAATACAGTCCTTTAAACGTTGAGGCCAGTTATGAATAGAAGCACTCACTCTTTCCATGGGTAAATTGTTCAGTACCAATCGTACGGATTGTTTTAGGGACTCCAAATTATCATGGCGTTTAGAGCAAGCCGTACTCTCTAAAACTGACCATAAATCATAATCCAGCGGATTAAGATCGGGACTAGACGACGGCCAGTCTTAAACTCTGTTGAAGTCCGAAACGTTTGTTTCTAACCAAGACTGCGTAGACCGAGCTTTATGACCCGGCGCCGGGACTTGCTAGAAGGACCATTGTTGCTTATTGAACATGGTGTTGTTATGGGGCTTCACTACCTTCTCAAGAATGGTATCTTAATACACTTGTGCCGATGTTTTGATACCTTTCTCACAAAAGTATGGCTCAATCACTCCTTCATAGCTAATACCCCACCAAACCATCAGTGAAGTCGGATAGTGCCCACGTTGCACTCTGTCGACTAATTGGGAAGCTTCCTTAGAGCTTTGAGCATAAATACGGTCATTTTGATTGTTAAAATGATGCTCAACTGTAGAAATTTTCTCATCCGTAAACAAAATTTTTCTGTGACCTCCCTTTGTGTACCGCTTCAGTGGTTGTTTCGATTTTACCAACCTATTCTTTTTTAAATTATCAGTTAAGAAATGACCAGTACGTCTCTTATAGGCTGCAAGTACTAAGTCATCTTTTAAAATACGCGACATGGTTCTAGGCGCTATCTTCAGCTCCCGAGATAAAATCTTTTGCTTTCGGACAGGATTTCTTCGAATTCTTTCCCTTACTGCTTTGACCACCTTTTTCGTACGAAAACTATGTGGACGGCCAGATCTTTTGTTGTCACAAACAGGGGATGACTCATTGTACCTTAGGGTGATTAAAAAAAAAAGAATATTTTTTTTTTCGTTTGGTACTCTGAAAAATAGGTTCCTAGACACCTCTAAGAAAGCCTCTCCAAGCATGAGTTCTTAATTGTAACGGGAAGGTCCTCCTTCTTACAGTTTTCTATTTTTTCTTATTATCAGATAGAAAAATTTATATCTCGCTTCCAACTACTTGAAAAAATATCTTGTTCCTTAGATTTTGTAGGAAATTGAATGCTCTACAAAAAAGGTCTCTTACGATTTTTTCGTAAACCCAACCGTTTAAAAGATATTAACGGTTAAAGTTTGATTATTTTTGGGAATTTTTTTTATTTCTTATGAATTTTATAACTCAATGAAAAAAAATCATTATGAATGATGAAACTCATAGTTTTGTAGGAAATTTACTGCTCTATAAAAATGGTCTCTTATGATTTTTCGATCAAGTTGAGCGTTTACGAGATATTCATCGTCAAACATCAATGCATATCAATTTTTCTAGTTTTTGATCAATAATTCGAAAAATTTCAATTTATTCTGTGAGTTTCAAGGAAATTTAGACAAATTTGAGTTTTTATTATAAAAGCAACTCCTATAGATGTTTTCTGTTCAAAAATTCATTTGAAAGTTTTTATTCTAATAATATTTTTTTTAAATTTTATCTTTAATAATTTAAAATCTTAATCGCGTTGTCATTTATTATTATGAAATTTGTTCAGTGCGTATTTTTAAATTGTTTTTCACAAAATATACATAAAATTTTCGTTCGAGGGGATTTTTGTTTTGAATTCCATTTCTTCTTCTGTTTGTCTTCTGAAACTAACGCCATCTATGTTTTTTACTCTCAACTATCTTCAGTATCTACCCATTTAATACCGTATTTTCAGTGTTCCTAAAACTGATCATCTTGAATACGTAATAAAATAATTCATTCCAAAGATAAAAAAGTGAAACACATGTGAAACACACTAAATTGAATTATATATTTAAAAAAATGCACTAATTTTTTGTTTTAATGTAATCAAACATGCCCAAGACTAAAAAAACTAATTAAAAAAATAGTTCATAACATATTTCTATTCATAGAAACTCAAATTTGTCTAAATTTCCTTGAAACTCACAGAATAAATTGAAATTTTTCGAATTATTGATCAAAAACTAGAAAAATTGATATGCATTGATGTTTGACGATGAATATCTCGTAAACGCTCAACTTGATCGAAAAATCATAAGAGACCATTTTTATAGAGCAGTAAATTTCCTACAAAACTATGAGTTTCATCATTCATTATGATTTTTTTTCATTGAGTTATAAAATTCATAAGAAATAAAAAAATTTCCCAAAAATAATCAAACTTTAACCGTTAATATCTTTTAAACGGTTGGGTTTACGAAAAAATCGTAAGAGACCTTTTTTGTAGAACATTCAATTTCCTACAAAATCTAAGGAACAAGATATTTTTTCAAGTAGTTGGAAGCGAGATATAAATTTTTCTATCTGATAATAAGAAAAAATAGAAAACTGTAAGAAGGAGGACCTTCCCGTTACAATTAAGAACTCATGCTTGGAGAGGCTTTCTTAGAGGTGTCTAGGAACCTATTTTTCAGAGTACCAAACGAAAAAAAAAATATTTTTTTTTTTTGAATCACCCTATTGTACCTATTAATAGCCCGGTACACAAACATTTTACTAATACCAAGCGTAAGGAGAGTTTTAAATATTGCATTTGGCTCCATACCTACTTTGTGTAATGCAATCACAGCGATTCGGTTCTCTTTATCACCCCACTCCGTTTTAATATCGCAAAATATTCTACAATGTATTAGTGCAAAAATGAGAAAACTCAATGAATGATCATATAAAAATGACAGATTCCAAATTCAAATGTAATATTTTGTTTATTTTTAATTGTAACAGTATTTATAGCCAGACTAAGTACACATAAATACGTGAAACTTGTTTATTTAAGCTTCTGAGGTTTATTTAGTCAAAACTAGAAATTATATTCAAAATATTTTTTCTATCATATGTGACTCTTTTTACTCCAATATATTATTGTATTATATTATATGACTTTGTTTTTTTTTAAGTTACGTATTATTAAATAAAAGAAATTCGATACAGGTTAACGATATACGCAAGAAACTTAGTGAAAGCATTTAAGGAAAATCCTGGTGTGAAACGTGTTTATTTCGCAGTCTATACGATTGGTTGCCTTTCTCGAATGCATATGTAACAGAAGTACGACAGAAATATAAATGTAAAAAATCTTTTAATTAATGATTGATTTATGAATAAACGAAAATACGAAGGTATATTTTAACAGAGTGTCTTTCGATTAAATCTTAATTTTTTTTTGCTGAGACGTAATATATTGTATGTTTCCTTATCTTTAGAAAGATTTATCATAATCTGAATATTGAAATATTATAACATAATATTTTTTACAAATGTGGACAACTTTTTTTATACATGTTCTGAAAATATTAGAACTCGATGACCGAGCTAACTAATGTGCACGTGAAACTAATAAGACTTATAGAAATAATAATATGGAAACATCTCAGGAATCACATCAATTTTGATGGAATAAATAATCAGAAATTCCATATTTTTATGGAACTTCTAGGCAAAATTTCATACATCTAGGTCCGGGCAGGTATTTTCTATTTGAGTCTGAATGGATTTCTTATCCATGGGTATAGATGGTGATGGTATTGTAATAGGCACGTTACAGTGATTTTTTTCCAATTCACATTCATCGAGAATTCAACAGGTGAGAAATCGGCATTACAGGGACGAATTTGTATTTGAGATCTCTCGCTAGTCACCGCTGTTTTTGGACTCCACTTACCATCAGATACAGTGCCGTTTCTATGTCGTGCAATGTTTCAGACTCTTCGTTGTCTATTAGGACATTTTAAGAATATTATTAAATATTAGCTGATATCCAAGAGTTTGTCTGAGTTATCGATTTATGCCTTATATACCAGCGTTTTTATGCTCAGAAATACGTACTAAATTACAATGTAATGATTATATGGGAAATAAATGTTTGTTTTTGTACACAAGTTCATGAGAGCACACCGGATGTAATTTAACATTATTTTATATACAACAAATGAATGCATGACATGTAGAACATAGGAATGTTTGCGACTCGACGCAACGGCACGGATGGTTGCGTACAGTTCTTCGTGAAGTGTATTCTTGTGAATTTCACTAGAATCAATATTAAAACTATAGAGTTGTATATATTCAGCTTCTCTCTCGATGTTCATAAAATTTTATGTACGGGAAGTGTAACAATGATCAAAAACGTTTTAAATTTCATATATAAAATAATTTCCAAAAATTATATTCTGTTTATTGACAACTGAATTTAAAGAAATTAAGTATACAGATATCAGTCATTGGATATTTGATAGCCCATTAAATAAATGAATAACTAAATTAAATCATATAATTACGAGAACATATTGTAACATAATCGACTGATATCATCTTGTAAGCTAGTAACCTAACAAAGGCAAGTTATTTGTTGTAATTCGTGGTAGCCATGGTGGTTACATAGTAGTCAGATATTTACGCACAGAAACAGCGCGCGACGAGAGAAGTCAAAACACATGCTGAACGGCCATTAAAATAGATCCTTGACTTAGAATTAGCGAAGGTATGTTTCATTTGAAATTGTGCCTGAATCTATTAAGGTAATTTTGTTAAGTTCAATTTATTTCTAAAGAAATCACTGAATATCTATTAATTGTAAGATTATCTCATAAGTAACATCTCGTACGGCTTGACGCTTTTGTAACGCGTCTTCAATAACGTTGTAACAAATGGGAATATATTATATAGGCGGAGGGGCTTCGTAACTTTCGTTTTCTTCGATTCTTATTAAAATATCGTGTACTTAAATAGTATCAATATTTAATAACTAAAAACGTTATACAACATTGTCTAAAAAGGTTAGAGGTTTTTTTTATTTGACAAGAAATTTACACAATATAATACAGTGTGGTATATTACAGGAATGTACTTGGAATGTTATAAAAAATAGAAATACTCGTGATATTTATAAAAGTAAATAAAGTTGAAGTGTCTGTTTGTAGTGTCAGAATAACAACTTTTAACTAAATAGGTATGAAAGTATATTATATGGTAGGAATAACGAAAAGCCAATATTCAATTGTTTTGTCTGTTTGTTCCGACTAACCTCCGAAACGGTTTCACCGATTTTGACAGGACTCTGGCTGACAGATAGCTGATGTTATAAGGAATAATGTGGGTAGAAACTTACTAAAAAAAACTCTTGCACAAACATAATGAATTAACAAGCACTGTCTAAGACCGTGCGCGTTCCACGTGTACGCTTACACTGGACAAAATTTGTTTGCTATATTCCGCAAGGACGAAGTCGCGAGTAACAGCTAGTATACAATATAATCTTAATTTATCAAGTCCTACAACTGAATATTGATTTGTATAAATAGCGGCAATAAATTACGACCTTTGTTTTGTTGTATTAATATTGTCGTACGCTTACAACTTTTTATCTTAAAATACATAAATACATCGTACACTTATTCATCTACTTGAAAGTTTACTAACGGCGTAGTTAGTACTCGATTTGATTGTTACAGAGAGAGCGGACATTCTCAATTTATCGTGTACCCCCTCGATGCGACGGTCTGGATATATGTCAACACGTTATTACATTACATATCTTAACGGTATTTAGTAATTTAAGATATCGTATTTGAGTGTAAAATCAAAGATAGACTTATAAAACCATCTTAAACTAAAGTAAATGATTACTGCATTAAACATAAGTACATGTCATTATTTTTATGTCTAAACAAATTCTTAACTATCCGCCAACGCTGCCGTTTAAGCCCTCGGGCTTGCCTCAATTTTTATGGATTAAGCCCCCACAAAGGACACCTATATGTGTGATCCACAAATCACAGCTCAGAGTTTGAGAGAACTTGGTGTCCGCTAATATATTTGTAAAGTCTTTCACCACGTAGTGGCTGGTGCGAGAGCTAAAGAAAAGGCAAACTAAATGAACTGTATTTTACTTTTTAATACTTATTTCTACAAACAGGTTCCTTATCTTAAGCGCTCGCCTTAGTAGTCCGGTGAAGCTGTTAAGACCTTGCAAAGACAATAGCGTAGTCAGTTCGAAAAAAAAATTGGTGCCTTATATTACAGTGAACTGTTATGGAATTATGCTATTGTTCATTGCACTTATTAGTCCGGTAAAGATGTTAAGACCTTGGTAGGTAATAGGAGTGGTGAGAAAAAAAAATAAAAAAATTTATAAAAAAAATATAAAAAAGGTAATAAAATTTATTTAAATAATAAAATTATTAAAAAAAAATAAAAATAAGAAAATAAAAATAAAAAGTAATTTTAATTAAAAAAAAAAAAAATATATTTTTATTTAAAAATTTTAAATTAGAAAAAAAAAAAAAAAACAGTTAAAATCAGGAAAAAAAAAAATTTATATAAAAAAAAAAAAAAAAAAAAAAAAAATAAAATCTAATAAAAAAAAAAAAAAAAAAAAAAAAAAAAAAAAAAGTAAAATATATAATTTAAAAAAAGGGGGATATTAATTCATAAAATTAAAAAAATATTAAATATATTAATATTCTTTAAAATAAAAAAGGTTATATATATTTTATATAAAAAAAAATAAAAAAAAATAAAAGAAAAGTTTAAAAATTAAAAAAGAGAGGAAAAGGAAGAGGAGAAGAGAGGAGGAAAAAAGGGAAAAAGGAGGGAAATAAAAACGAAAAAAAAAAAAAAAAAAGAAAGAAAAAAAAAATTAAAAAAAAAAATAGGTAGGGAGGAGAGAAAGAAAAAGAAAAAAGAAAAGAGAGGAGAGAGAGGGAGGAGGGGGGGAAAAAAATTAAATATTATAAAAAAATAAAAAATTCAGGGGAAGGAGAAAGGAGAGAGGAGGAAAAAAAAAAAAATCCCTAAAAAAATAAAATAAAAAAAAAAAAAAAAAAAAAAAAAAAAAAAAATCACTCAATAGAGTGGACCAATTTTAATAAAACAAAGACTAAGTTACTCCCGAAGATATGCTTTATGATTTGTGGTGTGAGGTTTTATTGTGAACCCTGTACTTTAACAGTGATGCGTGTTCATACAAACAGACAGACAAACATTTCTAAAAATGATTGACATGTATTCTATTGCTTATTCCTAGACACCTGCAACAATTTTTATTTAGTTCCGTAGTAGACACGTTAGATTTACATTATTATTATATGTATAGAAGAAGATCACAAATTTAAAATGACCTAATAACGAAAATTATTGTGCGATACGGCTTACGAGGCTTTTCTCATCTGCATCGACCGATTTCCTTTTAAGCTACAGGTGTGCCAATAAAATAGACACACATACAAAGGGCACACATACTCGAGAAACATTACCCTCCTTTTCATTCAGGTTATAGTGAATACGTTCGTATTTCGTTACTTAAATATCTTGTTCAAATAATATTCTATACCTAACATATATCTAACGTGTTTATTGTATTTATACAAAACTCATGTGAACAAATATTTGTGGTCAATATTAGCGCTATTGTATCGTATAACTGTAAGCAATCGGTCAACGTCCACAACAATACGTTCAAATGAGAACGCTTTTGTTCCTGACAATATTAGCTTGTATTAGTTGTGTCAAAATCGACAATATGAATACCGTTAAAGAGGACTAGAATTGCATTGTAAAGTTTAAATGAGGTCTCTTGTAGTAAATAAAATTTTGAAAAGAAATTAATTTGTGTTTTAACAACGCTGAACAGACTTCAGCCTAAACATTCACTGGAGTGTAATTTTTCAATTACTCTCTTGTCTCTTTGTTTCGACTTTATAATAATTACTAACCGCGACAACGTTCCGTGGAATTTGTTGTATAAAAGTACAAAAAAGTCGAGGCAGTCATAAGGGCTGCCGATAGAAGGGAAAACACAAAATGACAAAACAATGGAATTTAAACTGTGCTCTTGAAAAAAGATTTCAGTTGGGAGTTTTTGGCGGGATTTTGGTCTGTCATGTAGTGGATTTTATATTTTATTCATTATCTTGTGTTACTTGACTCTATATTGTATAAAATTGGTGGTGTTTTATGTAATATAGTTTGTTTATTGTGCATAAATGAAGTGAATGGAAAATAATAGAACGGACCACGAATTCTGAGATGCCACAAAAACTCCATGGAAAGTTCTAGCAAGATGGCCTCAAAATCAAAATCAAAATCAAAATACTCTTTATTCAATTTAAGCCCTGAGAAGGCACTTATGAACGTCAAAACTACCACCGGTTCGGAAAACAACCCAGTCATCGAGAAGAACCGGCAAGACCTCCATCTTGTTAGTTCATTGAAATTATATCAAGAAACTTGTAATATCGATACTCACTTGACAATGGTAGCAATAGTCTACTAGAAGACTGGTTGCCAAAAATAGAATGGAAGAAGAACTTGTAATACTATTAACTACTCGACAATGGCAGTAATAATCTAAAAGATTGGTTGCCAAAAAAAACTGAATTTTGAAATTATTTATAGTGTGAATTATTTAAATTTCATAATCTGTAAACTGAAATTATCATAATTAGTCTCTCTTTCACATCTATCGGTACTCTGAATAATAGTTAAATACTTTTTATACAGTTTATTAATTCGTCAAACATATGATGGTCTGCACAATCTCAATACAAAATATGAATATTAGATGTACACAGGCTCTTATACTGCGCGTCGCTAGTCTAACGTAAGCCGCACATGTCATTTCATGACGCGAAATTATAAGTTTATCTCGACTGTCAAAAAAATACCGCTAAAAACGCCTAAGAAAGCTTCCACTTCAAAAATTAGATGTTCCTAGGTGTATTAGAATTTAACAGCGACAATTTAATCGGACCTGACGCTTTGCTATCGGTTTTGTTATCCGAGATGCAGTGTGTTTTTACGGTTAGCCTTTAGCCGTGCTTAATGACACTGTGAATGTATCTCTATGAATCTGGCACTTGAGGCATGTCCATAGAACTCGAAATAACGGTTAGCCATGCTTTAGGCTCCCAATCTCTTATGTGATCGACATACAGCTTGTCATCCAGGATAAAATAAGTTATCTGCTATCGAATTTAAAAAAGGTAGGTAAGATTTTAAAATTGGAACACTCAGAAATACTCGATTATTTACTACTTGATATTTTAACCAAGATCAAGCCGCAATGCAATACAATCCGTATGAAGTTTAGTAAAAAAATGAAAAAAAAAAATTACCGATTAAAACTAAGATTAAATCTGCTAAGACAATGCGTTTAGCGCCATCTATGAATTGTCAATAAAGGGTCAAGTTGTTTTAAAGACAGATACAAAAGAAATACCAACCATAAAAATAATATCAAAATACATATAATAAATAATCCACTGCCTGAAAATAATTTTAGGAGAAATAGTTAATTGTGAGATTAAAATTAATTTGAAAATTCCAGCCAACATACCAGAAAATGACTTACCAAACACATACCAAAATTCATGAGAATCGTGGTGTACCAGAAAAGGCCAACGGTTGAAGAACTACTTCGAATCCTTTTCCGATGATTAATTCAGTATATTGCTCATTGCTGTTCTAGTTTTTTAAATACATTTTAAGGAGTATATTCTCTTTGGACTTTGTCTCTTTTTAACGAGCAAATACATTTAGATAACCTAGCTGTGTTGTAAAAGGCGGTCAGGTGTCAGTTGTATTCGTGTGTAACGGATTCCATAGAAAACTAATACGTTAACAACTGAAGAATAAGCCTTTATGTAGTTAACTCACTATTTTCTATTCTATATCGGTTTAACAAGCAATCATTGAAAATATAACTATAAATATATATGCCCGCGACTTCGTCCATGTTGCATAGTTACTTTGGGCTAACGCTAACACGCAGCGGATGCTCACAAAAGGGAAAAAACGATTTTGAAATATTCTTCATTAGTGCTCGGCTCCTATTGGTTTTAACGTGATGATATAGCCTTCCTCGATAGCTGAGCTTATCTAACACACAATGAATTTTTCAAATCGGGTCAGTACTTCCTAAGATTAGCACGATCGACCAAACAAACCCTCCAACTTTATAATGTTAGTATAGATTTTGTTTCATTCTTTAATTTGTAGTTCATAATTTATAAATAGAAAAAGAAGAATACAATGGACTACCGCTAATCTGACCCTCTGTCTAATTCAGCACCCCTGTAATCCAACATGCATATGAAATTTGTTTCAGAAATTTTTTATTCATTTTAATAAATTTATTATACGCCAATTTTCATAAAGTTGGTATTTCATATTATTCTTGGAAATACATATTTACATTTTTAATTATTAACATTTTATACTTTTGTTGTAAAGACAAAATCTGTTCCTTTTTTTTCGAACTGACTACGCTATTGACCTAGCAAGGTCTTAACAGCTTCACCGGACTAACAAACAAACAAACCGGACAAAATCTGTTCCTACTATTGAAACATTTGTGAAACACCACTCTAGGGGGGCTTTAAAATCGATTATAGAACACATATTGGTCTTTGGAATTCTGTTTGTCTGTTTGGACGCGTAGCACGCTTAAACTGCTGGTCTTATTTCAATGAAATAGGTACCTATGGTTCTCGTTTATTTATTGTAGTAACATATGGTATTTATTATTTTGACGTATTTACATTTGTATAGATGTAACTAAATAAAAATTATTTTATTTTCACATGATTTTGATTAAGCAAACAAACTTAAAAAAATCACAATAATTCATACTAAACTTGTAATTTTTATATAGCTATGCCCGCGACTCCGTGCGCGTGGAACGTAATGTAAAAAAACAAAAGACTAATAAAATCATCATCTGAATATATTAAGTCCATTTACTTATTTACTTTTCTATCGTACTTAAGTCACGCGACTTAAAATAACAATAACTTTTTGATAGAGTGAACCAATTTTAATGAAAACAAAAGTGATATTTTTACTCGATGATACGCTTTATGATTTTCTTGGTGAGGTTTTATCGTGAAGGCAGTACTTTAACAGTGATGCGTATTCATACTAACTGACGCACGGACAGACATTTCTAAAAATGATTGAAATTTATTTCATTACATATTCCAAGACATCTGCAACAATTTTTTTCACAATAAACTAAAAGTACTGACACGATAGATTTACATTGTTATTATATAAATATAGATAGAAGATATAAATAGTCGTGTCTCGTAGATTTTTTCTCGAACTATTATACCACGGGCCGCGTCGCAACCTTAACAGCTTCACCGGACTACTAAGGCGAGCGCTTAAGGCACTTAGCCGATTTTATTTGACAACTAGCTCAAGGGTGCACGGCACACCTCGGCTTGGGCTGTTGCCTGATACATGCAATTCGCGACCTATCTGAGCTAACCTAAGCTAAGCTAACTATTCATACTATTCATACATATATGAGTTGTTGAAACATATATGTGTACCAAGCATACATACCTCAACATCTCTTATATATAATTCGTATCGAATAATTTTCTAAGCGTTTGATAAGGGAAAAATAAAACCCTTGCATAATAAAACGCTTGCATGTGTAAGCGTGTATGAGTGCACGTGTGTGGAGGTGATATGTGTAATGTCGTCGCGGTGATGCAAGATTTTGTGTCAGTGTATCGCGCGAAAGCTCATAGACATTTTATTTTGGTATTAGGCAATATAACTCTTAATAAGTAGACTTTCAAATGTAAAAAAAATCAACTCTAATCAGTAGTTCCAGATATTAGCACATTCATCTATATTAATATTATAAAGAGGTAAAGTTTTTGAGTTTGTTGAGGATGTAGTATTTAGATCTATTAAACCGATTTTAAAAATTCTTTTACCAATAGAAAGCCACGTTATTTGTAATTGTCATAGGTTATATATTAACCCGAAAAATGAAAAGACTTTTTTGTGGTAGTCGGATTTGCAAAGTAAGTCGGATAAAAAACGGTCGAACGAAAACGTTTCTTACGATGGCTGCTTTAACAAAGAGAGCTATTTGATTGAGTTATAGAGAAAAATTGTAGAGCTTGATAATGTCTACAAAAAAGTCAGCACATATAGCGACAACATATATCTAACTTTTATATTTAAGTCAGGAAAAGTGGTTCTTTATATTAAAAAGTAATTTAAATCGTTAAGTGTCGTTTGTTGGTCATATTATCAACAATAATTATGAATTCTTATCAATATGTTATGATATAATAACTGAGCCACAGCAACGCGTGGCCGAGTCAGTTAGTACATGACACAAACAAAACACGAATAAGTGCCTAGAGCTTTAACTACTAATTAATTAATACAGATTGCGAGATTTTTTAGAAAGTGTTCGAATATGTTAAAGTTAAAAGTATTTTTTAACCTTGATTTATATGAAACCATTTATATGAACCAATGTCAGTAAAATTTAATTATATTTATTGAGTCCAATAACAAGGTCTGGAGAATAAACACACATTTCACATCCATCATATATAATAGAAAATGACAAAGAAATCGATTATCAAGCATGCTTACTAATGTAACTAAATGTTTAGCTGGACTTCGTAAAAAACCGGCATAATCTAAACACAAGAAACTGTGATAAACTGGTTGTCCCATGATTCTTAGTAAAACCAGTAACAGTTTTTTGGGAAATAATGTTAGGTTTTACAACAAAGTCCCAAAGGATATTATCGATTTGCCGGATTGTGAATTTACGCGCCATGTCAAGCGGGTTTTGGTGTCAAAAGGCTATTATAGAGTGGAACAATATGTGAACGATGGCGATGTCTGGAATTGACTCATCTCTGTGAATACATTAAAAACGTTTGTGACATGTACCTAATATATATTTTTCTCTTATATATATATATGTTAACATAGTATAAAACAAACTCCCCTACCGCGTCTGTCTGTCTGTCTGTTCGCGATAAACTCAAAAACTACTGAACGGATTTACATGCGGTTTGCACCACTGTATAGAGTGATTCATAAGGAAGGTTTTAGTATATAATTTGTCAAAGATTTTTTTTTTATAATAAGGGCGGGACAACGTCTGCCGGGCCCGCTAGTATATGTTAAAAAGATAAACCAGGTCGAGTTTCTTGGCGGTTCTTCTCGATGACTGGGTTGTTTTCCAAACCGGTGGGAGTTTTGACGTTCATAAGTGCTTTCTTAAGGCCTGAATTGAATAATGTTTTTGATTTTGAAGACATTTCTTTAATTTGTTTTAAGACCAATTTCGATGATCGATGCACATTGTTGATTGGGTTGGGTTTCATTTTTACAATAATTACGCATAATAATAAACATAATGTAAACTAGTATTTACATGTCTCTAAATCAATACACATAATTAGGTTAAATATACTTTTTGGAGATAAATAAAGTTTCCAATAGACTTTTTTCAAAATAGGTTGTATCTCGAGAAATAAATATCGCTTAAAAGTTTGATAGCAAATTATTAGTGAACATATAAATAATGTCTATTAGTAATATGCAGAATCATAGATACTCGCAAACTAGTATAATGATACATTTTAATAGTATAACAATCAAGGCTTCTCGTGGTCAAAATTACTTACAGCGAACCCTAAAAATATTGGCTTTAAGTATTTACTAATTACCAGCGGGTGACATCCGATCAATTTAGACGATAATCAGCAACTAGTCACTAAGCACATATTAGCTTAACACTGATAATACATTAGGAGTAGTAATTGACAAATGCTAAATGTACACAGAAAATTATGACACCATTTTCCCTTTATATATTGATTGATCAAAATTGTATTTCAAACATTAATCGTTTACATTCTTCACGCCTAAATAATCAATTAGGGTGCAATACTCAATTGAATATATTCGATATAATTAAAAATCCTAACGCTTTTAGAAATTAAATTTAAAAATTAAATTAAAAAAAAATTAAAATTTTTAAAGGTACATAAAAGAAAGCAGGACCTTTTTGTACAAAAAAAAGTACCATTTCTGAAGGATAGAAAATTAACTTATACAACACTAACGCTAAGGAAGCCGCAAGCAAACGCTAGTAAGATACAATACCAATCGCTCGTAACTTTGTCCGTGTTAAATTACAATATTAAATAGGAGTTTTTGGCGCGAGCTTAATCTTACTTTTATATTTTGTTCGTAATCTTGTGTTATTATATATATATATATATATATATATATATATATATATATATATATATATATATATATATATATTCTGTAATATTGGGGGCATTTTACGTAATATAATTCGTTTATTATACATAAGTGAAGTGGACGGAAAATAATACTACGGAGTGTGAATTCTGAGACGCCACAAAAATTCCCTGGAAAGTTCTAATAAGGGGGCCACTATCTTCCTAGAATATTGAAATTCTTGCAAGACACTCGTAATATTATTACGAGTACCTGCTTAACAATGGCAGTAATAATCCTGAAGATTGGTTACCGAAAAAGAACTGTGTTGTGGTGGCAACAACTAGATACAGGTTATAGTGTAATAGATACCACACATACATTCTCCATGCAGAGACATGCGCCTCCACTTTCATAATGATAGATTAAAGGGTGTTGAACTTTATTAGTCCGTTTTTATATATACAGTAATAAAAATTACTATTAGGAAAATATCTAAAACAGTTTGTTAAAGTCGAACACGTGTAATAAGAATATGAACGTGATATAGATTACTCAACAAGTCAATGTGTAAGGGTTCAAGTAAAATAGAAATAACTGAGTACATCGTTCCATTTTGTACGAGTGTCCTTGTAGACAGTTGCCTAATAGTTGCTTAATTGAAGACCGAAAGTAGTCGACTGCCCACTACGGCCAATGGCTGTTATTAATGCTTTCGTAATACAACAAACCTACTTCTACTGACTTCGTATAATACAATAAAATATACTTCTATTGGAGTATATATGAAAGTAATTTTCATTAATGGCAAAACCTTGACTTGAGAATAAGAACAAATATTTTAAATTTAAACTTGACAACCGTTAAAACTGCGCAATGTGGATGTCGAAAATAGCTGATCTTTCTTTTCCTTTATTCGTTAAATCATATTTATCTGAATACACGGTGGCCTCGAGCTCATTTTGACTCCGATTCACGTTGGTGGAGATGCTTTGCCGCATGCAGCGACGTCATCGATACAACGTGATATCGCGTCCGGGTCATATATATTAAGAGCAGTATGACTGAACCAATATAGGGAAAGGAAAAGAAAGTAGAGCCATTGTCGACACCCATATTGCAAGTTTTGACATCTGTCGAGTAAACATTTTAAATATTTGTCACTATTCGTAAGTCAAGGTTTTTCCAGAAGCCTTAAAAACTGTTGCGTTTATTTTTTTGAAATTAAATATATCCTTAATACTCTCTCGACGGTGAAGTAATTATAGAAAAATCTTCATAAAAAGTGTGATAAGTCATAAAACGACGAGTTTAATGTTCACATAGAAGAAATATTATAATAATAAAGTCGTCAAAATATCAACCCACAAAATATATGTTCATATCTAAATTACATATATAAAACAGTAATGAAAAACCATTGCGTGTATCAGTACGTACACGTGGAGGAAGTGAATCTTCTTTGGATTATATGTATTAAACTATATACTACTAGCGGGCCCGGCAGACGTTGTCCCGCCCTGATTATGAAAAAAATCTTGACAAATTATATACTAAAACGTTCCTCACCAATCACTCTATCCACCGGTGAAAACCGCACGAAAATCCGTTCGGTAGTTTTTGAGTTTATCACGAACAGACAGACAGACAGACGCGATAGGGGACTTTGTTTTATACTATGTAATGATATGAAGTCAAGTAGTAAAAATACTTAACGTTTCCTCATCTTTGTATACTATTAGACCTGTACATACATACACGTAAACACAAATACATGACTAGCTTACGTTTAACGCGTAACGAAATTTTTTCCCTGCCGTACCATAAGCAGTTTCACATCAATAATTATTTTTATAAGTAATATTATTTTATACTTTCAACGCTACAGTATTTACCAAACATCAATAAACAGCTTAGCGAAGAATACTTAAGTAATACCTTTTGCTTGACCATCACAGATTGCACAATATAAGGATGTCTATATTTAAGTCATTTAAAATGGTTTAAAAACGTTTCACTTAGTGAATGGTTCAATTTTAAAATTATTGTCGTGAGACTATTAACATTAACAAGGAAGAAACGTCGGAAATCTGAGAGGAGAGTTCTTATAATCTGAGACGTTCATAACAGAATGTAGGTCGCCTTTAATCAGCAAGTTGAAATTGCAACGAGATCTCTGAAATTTAGCAAAGAATATTTCTTTTCAGCGTTACTTAATAATTTGTACACCGTCATCCAGTATCTACAATCTCCTTTATATGTGCCAGCTTTGTATAGAAATTGTTATTAATATTACGCAAATATTACACAGGTTGAAGCTTCTCCATATACCAACGAACTTTTCGACACCGCGTACATTTTGGACTCCTAGTGGCACAGTGGTTTATAGGTCGTCGTATTACCGAGGCATGAGATCATGTGCTCGATCAGTACATATGACTGATTATTGCGAGATGAATATAATAATCAGTTACGTGTCTAGGTGTTAAATAGCTATTTAGTTACCAAAGTACAACCTATGCTTAGTTTGATATTAGATAGTTGTGTGTGAATTTGTACCCTCCTCATAATTAGTGATGTTTTTAGCTAACGGTGATGGATAACATTGACACTTACGAAGTGCTCCTTTAGTACTACTACATTGTGGACAAATCTTGAGTAAAGTCTATATTTTTTTAGAAAAGACGCCTTTATCCAATAATATTACATTAAGCTCGTAGTGTTCTACAGAATTAGGCTGCTACAATTGTTGATTAATTTTATTTAGGGAGCACTCATCGGTTTGCGTGGCAGCTGTAATGACTAGGTACACTATATTACTATGCACGCATGTTACTCTTAAAGTTTTATTATAGTCTAATTGAGGTACAGCACATACTTTTTTTAACAGCGCATGCCTATATAACTGTAACTATATCGTTGTTCATTTATAATAGGTAGTGGAGCTACTAAATTCAATGCCCTCCAACGCTTCATATATTAATTCCCAACTAACCCTGCTATTTTGTGACAAAGATACGTAAGCGCAGGTTATACCACTATAATTTCAATATATCATATAATTCACGTCTGTACATTTATAATATTGTAAACGCGAAGCTTCGTGAGGATGAATGAATGTTTGTCACTTTGTCACGCAAAAACCACTGGACAGATCTTAATAAAACTTTACTATAATATATCTCATACATGAGAATAATAAATATAAAATACTTTATAAAGATATCGTGGAAATTAACCAAAATATAACGATAATTGTCAAGTAAGTAAAGAAAGTATAAAAGTACCTTACCATCTGAGATTTATCTCGGCTTGCGCTGGATAAACCCTTAACACAGACGAAGTCGCGAGCGGCCTCTGGTACAATAAATGTTATTGAAAGTAACAATTTAGACAAACTAATATTGTTAATTAGTTTATTATTTTAGTTATATTCATATTTTAGAATTTCGCAGAGTTTTGAATTTTAAGTATAATTAATCTTTTATTTCGATTTCCGGAAAGAATTATCCTGCATAATATGGGATTAGTCTTATTATCTTCATTGTGAAAACGGTTTAGGGCTTTATATAGTATATCAGCATATAATGAAGGTTAAATTTAATGCATTAAATATAAATTCCATTTCTTTCTAATGTTTCTTCTATCAATCTATTGATTTATGAAATCTAATTAATTCGACGACAGTAAAAAAGGATACCTTAATCCCCTGATTAACCTATAAGAATCGTCGAAAGTTTCTAATGTATACTGATCACTGCTATGCGCATATACACAACGCCTGTATATACAAGCAGGATTATTTATTTGAATCATCTGATTTTTCGAAAGTGTGTAGCTAACATTAATAGGCTTAATATTAACATCTGCGGTAACGGAAAAGTTGTTCATTGAACTTAGCTATGACGAAATAGAAATCAACAAAATAAGTAAATACGTAAAGATATAGTCAGTTATACATAATACACTGTTATTACAGTATCAGCAGGAACACGCACGACCTTTGCGCAAAGACATCCGAAATCGTATCCGTTGTGCAAACGTAGAATGAATTTTTATAGCAATGCTTCCACGATAACAGTAAATAACATCTTCCATCTTTCGAAATGGTTTTAATTCTATCCATTTTACTTAACTTGCAACTACGTCGCGCTACGCTATAGTTTATTGTTATTCTTATTACATATCCGGCGGCGTGGGACATAATGAAAAAAAAAATCATTTGAATGTATTAAGTCCATTTAATTATCTACTTTCCTTTCATACTTACGCCGCGTCGTCATTAAAATTACAATAACTTTTGATAGAGTGTAGGAATTTTCGGAACCGGGATTTTCAGAGTTAGTCCTCCTACAAACATATTAACAAACTTCACCTCTTTGTACTACTATTGTAGAATGTAGATCGTAAAATATAACCATTTTGTAAATAAAGTGTTGAATGACGTCATTGATTATGATGTCTTACAATTTATATAATAATATTTATGTAATTTATATAGCAATATGTTATTCAAATTTATTTCAAATCAAAATTTCGATCTACATACTGCTTCAGTCCACGCTTACTAAATATTACAGACATTATACGTACTATATGCACTAAGTACGATTGGTAATTACTGCTATTTTTAAATTCCTTGTGTTACAAAGTTACAAATAATAATGAAAGAGGTTTTAAGTTCGTAAATGTCGTATAAACTTAAGTATATGTGAAAGTAAGTATAATTAAAGAAGAAGCAATGTTGACGTTCACTCTTCCGTTCAAAGGATTTGAGAAATTATGATAATAGCTATCTCAAAATTACACACATATATTGTATACTAGCCTCTGCCCGCGATTTCGTGAGCGTGGAATAGTTACTTTGGGCTAACGCTAACACGCAGCGGAACTTGTCAAGAGGAAAATAACCCCCATTTTGAAACATTCTTCAATGGTCCTCCACTCGTATTGGTACTAGTGTGATGATATATAGCCTATAACCTTCTTCGATAAATGGGCTATATAACACTGAAAGAATTTTTCAAATCGGGTCATTTTCCTGAGATTACCCCGTACAACGTCACAACGTCACAAACTCACAAACTTTTCCTCTTAATAATAATAGTATAGATATAGATTTATTAATATACTAGCTGTTACCCGCGGTTCCACACGCGCTTTTTTAAAATGTATTAAAGAAATATAAAATTGTGAGTGGGTGTGTACATTACAGAAATGCTTTTTTAAAAACATTTGTAACTACGACACGCACGCCATCTACTTTAACATGTAACGTGTACATTAAATATATGAATACTAATAGTATGTCGAATGGAATGGGATTTATCATCAGCAACATACCTGAAACTTCAACCTACTATATACCACACTCAGTGCTCACTAACACTATATAAGAAAGTAATGAAAATTTTAAGCTATACATTATCGAACAATATGTCTTAAATCTTTTATTATATAGATATAATATGCCCATATTGTCGATATACTTAAATTATTCTTATACGTTGCTTTAATCACTGAGTTATGTAGACGCAAACGCGGTAAATAAAACAATATGGCCGCCAAATTGACCAAAAAGATGATATAATTAATATTACATACAAATATATGACTTTCAATTATGTATATTTATTCCTGAAGTCCAGTAAAGCACACGTCTCAGGCGGTTGTAACATATTTTTGATTTTGATTCACACGGACGAATGCACAGGTAGCAGTTCATCACTACATAATGTACCAATTCAAATAAAAAAAGAATCATTAAAATCGGTTCACAATTGACGAAAATATCGATTAACATAGATAAAAAAACATACAACCGAACGTAGCAACCTCCTCCTTTTTCGAAGTCGGTTAAAAACAAAGTCCTTTGGTCTGTCTGTTTATCTGTTCGCGATAAAGTCAAAAACTACAGATCGGATTTTCATGCCGTTTTCAAAAATAGATAGAATGATTCATGGGGAAGGTTTAGGTATAATTTGACAAGGATTTCTTTTTATTATCGGGGCGAGACAAAGTCTTCCGAGCCCGCTAGTTATCTGCCCGTATAAGTCCTGTGAAAGTCGGTCCAACCGATTAAGAGATAGTAGGATATTGCGGACGAAGTCTTGAGTAACAAAATAAAATAGTCTAAGTTATTTCTTATAAGGTGAGTTATCTGCTAGTGAAAGTCCCGTGAAAATCAGTTTAAGCATTACGGATATTCCACTGCAGTCGGGGGCGAATAAAAAACATAAATTACTTTTTATGAGGTCTGCTATCTACCAGTGAACACCCCGTGAAAATCGGTCCAACCATTTTGGAAATAGCAATGTGGACGAAGCCGCGGGCAAATAAAATAGAATATATCAACCGCTATAATTTCGGCTATATGCCAGTAAAATTATCATTAAAATAGGTCCAGCCGTTTTGGAGATAGCCCGGAACGAAAAAACAAACAGACAAAATATAATAATATAAAAATATAGACGTAATATAAAAAACTTTTTTGGTCATTTATAGCCATATCCATTCATCAAAAAGTTGTTATTTTAATTGTACATACACAAACTTTATTTTTATAATACGTAATAGATTACAAATAAAATATTGGAAATAAAACTAAAGTAGAATAAACTTTTTGAATAGGAAAACAAAATAAACTTTGAAAATGTTTGCGATAGAAACTTACCACGTTACCATGGCAACGTATATAACACTAACGCTAACGAAATCTCTCAAAAGGAACAAAATGTGCCCGATTTTGAAACATTCTTCATTGATGCTCCGCTCCTATTGGTCGTATGATGATATGTAGCCTAAAGCCTTCCTCGATAAATGAGCTATCTAAAACCAAGAGATTTTCTCAAATCGGACAGGTAGTTCCTGAGATTAGCGCGTTCAACCAAATAAACAAACTCTTCAGCTTTATATATTAGTATAGATTTATTTTGATGATTTTATTCTATTATGTTGCCGCTGTGTTATTCCTTACTCATATAGCAAAAATAATCATAATAACACAAGTTAGAGAATGTATACTTTTATTACCATAAAAATATTACCATACCAATAATATATACCATAAAATAAATTATCAACAATAAAACGAGGTTCTGCCTATATTGTGTTTATAATTTGATACTAAGAACAAACATGTCTTAAAAATACTTGTACAGGATCTGATGTTCATCAATTGTCTATAGGATATAACTAATAATCTCCCCCACTCACTTAAAACTCATACCTCATTACTAATTCAGCAGAGTGCAACCAACTCAAACAGCAAAGGTCAGCCATTATCTAATACTATTGTGGCACCTCTCCCCACCTGTAGTGTTGCGCACGCGCCGGTTCGCAAAAAACCTACTGACACACATTCATCTAACACGAATTCCGTCAACCAGCACACGACACACTGACCGACCTAGCCCTTAATGATATAACAATATTATAATTTTTTATAACGTCAGATATATTTCTGAAGTTCAAAAAGATAATAATAACAGTTACGAAATATATACATGGGAGTGATGATGAGTTTTACGGAAAAAAATAATCGGATATAACGGTTATTATCCTGCGTTGGATACAGTTTGCAGTAGTTCTTATTACTTTTACTTAAGAAACTTACAGAAGTCTGAGATTATTTTTAACATAAATGACAATGAGGTAACTTGTAGCTAGGAAATATATTATATCATTCCAATCCATATATATCATTACATAGTATAAAACAAAGTCCCCCACCGCGTCTGTCTGTCTGTCTGTTCGCGATAAACTCAAAAACTACTGAACGGATTTTCATGCGGTTTTCACCAGTAGATACAGTGATTCATGGGGAAGGTTTTAGTATTTAATTTGTCAAGGTTTTTTTATAGTCACGGCGAGACAGCGTCTGCCGGGCCCGCTAGTTATATATAAGTAAGGCGAGTTATAAATAACGATATAAGAAATACGCCATTTATTTTTCTTTTCTGTCATTGCCGATCTTTTAGGAAATAATTTTGACTTGGCTTTATTGTCTTTTCGATTGTACTAGACTGGTCAACATAATAAGTCAGAAGGTAAATAATTAATTTTTAAACAAGTGTCTGAGAACACTATATCAAAAGTACATTATAACTCGCAATTGTTCTACGAATTAAAATTAATACATGATAGTTTAGAAATATAAACACACGCTTTCTTAGGTAACCGGACTACAAAGTAGAACATATTTTTTTAAATATAGATTTATGTTATATTTAAAAAAAGTGGAACCCACACTTTTTGGACCTTAATTACTACAAATAGTTTATTGGCTGTTTATAAGTTATAATTAAAAGCATATAGTATGAACACTTCATATTTAACGATTATTTTCTACTCTTTAGTCCAGTTACTAATAAAAGCATGAACTTTTGTTTTTCTTAACTGTTATTTATTTTTGCTTTTGAAGGAAATTAAATTCCATATTAACTCAATGACTCGAGACCTTTTAGTATTTTTTTTAAATTAATTAATTAAATGAAGAGGAGAATCTTTTCAAATAATTGTATTGTCAAAAATCTTTGATGAGTGTGCTAAATATCAGTTTAATCTAACGTTTTGAAATGGTTAAAAATTACGTTCAAAGACTCCGTTACATAGATTAGACAGATACAGGTAAAGCTATTAAATGCGTTTTATAAAAAATCTTGGAGTGTATGAGAGAATATTTGTTAAATGCTCATTCATGTAGCCATAATACTTGCGTTAGGATTTATTAGTAAAAAGGCTTATCGAAGGAGTTTATTTTCGTGTCATATTATAGTAAATAAATTAATTAGTAATCATGATTTTTAACATAAAGATTTGTCTCTCTATTTATAAATTTAAAAGGGCCATTGCCAGTGTTGCAATTAATGTGGTTATTAATACAAGGTTGAGAGATGATAAGGTGTCTCATAATATTAACGCATTATGTAATAAAATGTATTATGTAAATTATAAAATATATTATGTAAATTAGAAAAGATTGTGACAATTATTATATATACAAGTTTCCAAAGTTTAGCCTTTCAAGTAGGCTTAATCGCAAGACTTCCTCATCACAAATAGACGTGTATAAAAAAGTTTCTCGGTTTCCCGATTTTGTTTATATGTACCCGATTTTTCTAGAAACTATACGACCGATTTATATTATTATCATACTAGGTTGATCTGTCTACTGACAAGAAATTTTAAGGAAATAAAGTATCAAGGTAACTCAAGTACTTACAATTATATCAATTGTATTTATTGTTGGCCTTTAACCAAAACGGTACTTTTTAATTTTTTATTCCAATGCACACTTATTAATTGTATAAACTTCAATTATTATTTAGACTGGGCAAAATTGAGTTGCTAAACAGAATATAAAATATCATCTTCAATAAGCGTAACTTAAAGATAAGTATTATTTAATTTAGACATTTTTTTTCTACATAAACCACAACGAATCTTTTAACTCAGCATTTACTTATTCTAATCAATATGTTTTCCTGTTTTTAAACAAAATATCAAGGATAATTTATTTTATTACTATACAGGTAGTGAGAATTTTATGTAATTTAGTTTTTGAAAAATAATTTTCGAACTGTCGAAATATAAAGAACAAGCCTAATATAGATCACAATACACTATGGATGAAAAGTGTTAAAGAACTGTAATTATATATATTTAATCTTTTCTAGAATTTCTATCCAATGTATTAAATGATGATCTGGCTTAAAATATGTAGTAACAGGGTAAACCTAAACGGTGGGTGTAGTCCGGTGAAGCTGTTAAGACCTTGCTTGGTCAATAGCGTAGTCAGTTCGAAAAAAAAAAAAAGTAAACGGTGGCTGGTCTTATATGCAGCTGCCGGAACACTTGCTTTAAATAAGTTTGGATACTTACGTATTAAATGCACCGCGCTTGCCGACGGCTGCCACGGCAAGATCATGTTATCCTTTTTCGCAAGTCTAACGTTTTTTTTTTACATGGGGAAATCCCTACGGTTATCCATTCTAGCCGGGCAACTGAGGGTGGGGTATGTCCGACTTGCACGGACTAAAACCCCCATGGTGCCTCCTTATACCTATTTGGTCGGGGAGCAGGACCTGCCTACGACACTGCGTCTGCTCACCCGGCAGGAGTCGGTCTCTCATAAGGGGCCCCTTCTGCGGTCTGAGCGGGTCAACTTAGTAGACCCCTCAGAGACCCTTAGAGACCCCCAACGAACTGTGGGAGTCGCGTGGCACAATGCGCCTTCACCACGCGTGCCTGCTATAGTGCAGGGCGACGGACGTGCCCGCGTCACGTCGCCCGCAGGCCTTTTACGGTGGCCTTAGATCATCTCCGACCCGTCGCCATCATGTTTTTCGGCCGCGGGAGAGGAGCCTGGTGGTCTGCTCTCTCTCCCTCTCCGCCGCCTCCTTAGCGAGCATAACTGCCTCGCAGTATGTGGCGACGGAGTTCCACCCGGTCTCGCTCTCAACCATCTTACAGTTCATCGCAACATCGCAAGTCTAACCTAACCTAACTAAACAGACATAGAAGAACAAGATGTCGAACGTTCAGCGAGCGCGGTGCATTCAATACGTAAGTTTCCAAACTTTTTAAAAGCAAGTATTCAATACGTATTTAACTTTTTTGTAATAACACCCTCAATGTCTGTCTGGTGATAGATTATGAACTTTACATGTAGCTTACCAGGCAACCATAAAAAATGGATTCGAGCCTACGGCAATAGAAGCGATATCACAAAACAGCAGCATGAATTGCTAACATTTATAGAAAAAAATGTAGATTAATCAAGCCGAGTTGTTAGAAGATGTTATATAATGAAGTAAGACGATGCCAGGTCGTTGGTGAGCGTTTGCGAAACCTGAGCACGTTTACGTTTTAGTTGTACATTACGTCATAGGTAGTTAGTTTATTCTGCAGTGTGGTACATGCAGAATTTAATTGTACACGTCACTATAGTAACTCAGGCATGTTGCGGTAAAATAATAAAATCACAAAGTTTGGGAAAGCGCCTGCTTATTTTTATATATTATTGAAATAGTAGTAATACAGATTTGGGATTTCGATTGAAACACCAGTTGATTGCACAGAATATAAGTTTATTTCACACACTTAGTACTTGGTTAGTTTTTACACAGTTTGTACAAACACTATAATAATATGGTAGAAGTCGAATTCCTTATAATATATAACGCACTTAGTAATGCTAAACCCAAGCGACGCTTTCTTGTTGTTGGTTATAAGTGGCGTCCCTTTGTTAGGGTTGCGAGCGTATAAAAATGTCTGTCGTTCAGAAACGCTACACCACCCCCCTACGGAGAAGGTAGAACCCCTAGGAGAAAAATAAAGGTAAGGAATTAAAGATCGAAAGGTTTGGAAAAATGAACTCTACGACCGGACCTTGTTGTATAATTAGGTGTGTGTGCAGGTGCAGCAGGCGATGAAGGTACAGAACGAACAGGTGGGAGGACTTGGTTGGAATAAGATGGAATGTCTTCGATAAATGCAGGCTTGAGTCGGTCTACACTTACCGTCATCCGCTTTCCTTTAATATCTAGTACATACGTCTTCCCATCCTCAGCCCTAGAAAGAACTTTATGAGGACCAGAATAAGGTGGTTGTAAGGATCGTCGTATGGTGTCGTCTCTAAGCATAACGTGAGACGTTTTGCTCAAATTTTTAAAAATAAAAACAGAGGGCTTACTGTGGTGAGAAGCCGGAACGGGACGCAACTTCGACATTTGCTGTTTAAGTTTTAGTATGTATTCCGACGGTTCCTCAGATCCAGACAGTTTACTAGATGTCAAAAACTCACCTGGAAGAGTTAACGTTTCTCCATAAAGTAACTCTGCAACTGTAGCCTGTAGATCTTCCTTAAAGGCGGAGCGCATTCCTAACAGAACCCACGGTAGTGCACTCAACCAAGGGCTTTCGTGGCACATGAGAGAGGCTTTTAATTGCCTGTGCATGCGTTCAACAAGCCCGTTGGAGCAAGGATGATAACTTGTAGTGCGAATTCGCTTTGTGCCACACATATCTGTGAGGCGTCTGAAAAGATCAGATTCAAACTGCCGTCCCTGATCTGTTATAATAACGGCAGGTACCCCATAACGGGAAATCCAGCCGGCCACAAAGGTACTCGCTACTTCTTCAGCGGTTATCCCACTCATAGGCCACGCTTCGGGCCACCTAGTGTAGCGATCCACAGCAGTTAGGCAGTATTGGTAGCCAGAGCATAATGGCAATGGACCAATAATGTCAATGTGGACATTCTTGAGCCGAGCTGTGGGGCTAGAGATGTGTCCGGGCGGTGACTGTGTGTGCCGAGTTACCTTACTTCGCTGGCAAGCTAAACAAGTATGACACCAACGGCGACAGTCTTTGGCCATCCCAGGCCAAATGAAACGGTCGGAAAGAAGCCGGATGGTGGATTTGGCGCCAGGGTGACTTAAGTTATGTAGTTGGTTAAAAATCTGTCTGCGCATTGGTTCTGGAACAAATGGCCGTGGTCGACTTGTAGATGTATCGCAGACCAAGATGATGTCTGTGCCAGGAACTGCAACGTTCTCTAATTTAAGAGAAGAATTTGCCTCATTTCGAAACATTTTCAACTCGTCGTCAAGATCTTGGCAAGCAGAGAGGGCAGAATAGTCAGATTGAGAACTAACCGCTTCTATTCGGGACATGGTATCAGCTACTATGTTGTCTACGCCTTTTATGTAAACGATGTCTGTTGTAAACTGTGATATAAAGGAGAGTTGATTTAACTGAACCGGTGGAAGCTTTTCACGACGTTGTGAGAAAGCGTAAACCAATGGCTTATGGTCAGTGTAAATTGTTACATGTTGTGCAACCAGGAAATGACGATAATGTTGCACACTCTCATATACTGCATACAGTTCTCTGTAGTACGCTGGCCATTGGGACTGTCGAGTGTTCAGCTTTTTACTGAAGAACCCCAGAGGTTCCCAAGCATTGCCAACTTTCTGTTGGAGGCAGGCACCGACATGGAAATTGGAAGCGTCTGTAAACAGCCCTATTGCAGCATCAGGCCGAGGATGAGCCAAAAGAGTTGCAGATGATAAATTTTCTTTACAGGCTTTAAAACTTTCCTCAAGCTCAGGCGTCCAATGGACCGGTATGGAACCTTTTCCTGCAGTGGCAACGATCGCATCGATTAGCGGTGCTTGCAACATTGCAGCATTACGCAAAAATCGGCGATAATAATTTATCATACCAAGGAAACGGCGGAGACCTTGTACAGTTTTTGGAAGAGGGAAGTCTTGAAGAGCTTGGATACGCTCAGGTGGCGGCTGGGTTCCAGATGCCGAAATTCGATTTCCGAGAAAGGTAACCTCAGGAACACCAAAAACGCATTTCACTGGATTTATAATGATCCCGTATTCTTCAAATCGTCTAAAAAGTATACGGAGATGCTCAGCATGCTGATTAGCATCTCGAGAATAGACTAGAATGTCATCGACATAGGCAAAACAGAAATCTAGACCTCGGACAACTTCGTCTATAAAACGTTGGAAAGTTTGACCTGCGTTACGCAGACCAAACGTCATAAAATTAAATTCATAAAGGCCGAATGGTGTTATGATAGCAGTTTTGCAGATATCCTCGGGCGCGACTGGTATTTGTTGGTACGCCTTGACGAGGTCAATTGTACTGAATATAGTACAGCCTGATATATTGTGACCGACATCACCAATGTGACGCACCGGATATCTGTCAGGCACTGTGCGCGAATTTAATGCGCGGTAATCCCCGCAAGGTCGCCAAGTGCCATCACGTTTAGGGACCATATGAAGAGGTGAAGACCAAGAACTTTGCGAAGGCCTAGCTGTTCCACATTTCACCATTTCGTCAAAAACTTTTTTTGCTTCCTGAAGTTTTTGAGGTGCTAAACGTCGAGGACGACAGGATATGGGAGCACCCTCAGTGGTTAGTATGTGATGCACAGTATTATGTTTGAGTTCACGAAACAATCCAGATGGTTTACTTATTAATGGAAATTCCGAAAGAATTGTCCCAAATCCAGATGATGGAGTAGAAAGTACTTTTACGCTGGATTCAGCCAAAGTTGTGATAGTTGCAACGCATGTCAAACCAGTGTTACTGTCAACGAGCCTCTTATTGGCACAATCAGGCATCAACCGATAATGTGCTAAAAAGTCAGAGCCCAAAATGGCAGTGTTAACATCAGCGACAACGAATTTCCATTGGAAGTCGCGTCGCAATCCTAAATTAAGGACTAATTGGATATAACCAAAGGTACGAATCTCACTACCATTAGCAGCAACTAGTGCATAGTTTGACCGTGTTGGCTTATTAGCTAACCATTGGTATGGGTAGCAGGAGAGGTCAGAGCCTGTGTCAATCAAGAACCGGCGTTTTGATACGCCTTCGGTGACAAATAATCGGCGACTCCCCGTTAAGCAGTCAGTCGTCGCCGTTAAAGACTGCTGTCCGCATTTCCCGCCGGCGCAGAAGGTGTCCAGGTGCAAGGTTTTATGCACTTCGCTGCCTTAGTATCAAATTTTTTATGATAAAAACACATTTTTGGCTTGCTGGGTGTCCGCGATCGTTCTCGCTGATACGGACGACTTCGCGATCTTTCCCTACGTCGTTCAGTCTTAAGTAAACTAACCTCATGACTGAGCTCGTCCAGGCGCCGTATAATATCGTCAAGCAATGTAGACGGTACTTTAGAAGAACTGGCTGATGGTACACCTGCTGGATGAAGTATATTCATGCCAGGCGAAACTTCTAAAATTTTGTCCGCTAACTCAGAAACCTTGTCTAGAGGAAGTTCTGACTGAGCGGCCAAAATCGCCTGAATGTGTTGAGGTAAACGGCGCATCCATAACTGGCGGAGCAGATTTTCATCTGTAAGAGCGTTCCCTGCCAGTGACTTCAAATGCCGTAAAAACTGCGAAGGACGACGGTCACCTAACTCTTCATCACTCACAAGCTGCCGGACTCGTTGCTCCTCTGACGTTGACAACCTGCGAATGAGCTCATTCTTAAGTCTAGAATATTTACCTTCCAATGGTGGTCGGAGAATGATGTCTTCAACCTCACCTATGATACGGGTATCAAGCTGGGCAACAACATAATTAAATTTTGTTAGGTCAGCTGATATACCTGATATGGTAAACTGTGCCTCCACCTGTGCGAACCATATAGCTGGTCGGTCAGCCCAGAAAGGTGGAAGTTTGACTGCCACCTTGCATATCGAAGAAGGTAGAGAAGTAGGAGTTTGATCAGCGGGGGGTGTATCTGTGTTCTCCTGATTTTGGTGTTTATATTTTTGAAGTTCAGCAAGTAAGGTTGCATTTTGCTGATGCAACAAATTATTTTCTTCTAATAAGTTGTTAGTTTCCATAGCCTTAATTAAATAGAGAGTTGCAACGTGTACAAAAACTATTTATATTATACTAGTTGTTAGATAAGTAATTAGATATACAACTGTTATTAAATAGAACAAGACAAAATACACACACAATATAATGACCACAGAACACAAAAAATTAAATTATTAAATTATACATGTACACAATAAAAGAAATCACTCTTAGTAAAATATAGTATCAATAAATCCCCCTAATCATAAACCAAAAACTAATATGTTAATTATGACAATTATAATAAAAACACACAACAACAAAATAAAAGCAATAGGTAAAATGTATATGGAATTCCTTACTACCACAGTAATATTAAAAATAAATCTAAAAATAAAGCGAACCGCATACACCCATTAATAAAACCATACCCTTAAATTGTATAAAACTAAGAATTGTAAATACAATGGTATAAGACTTTGTAAAAAAATATTAGTAATTAATTAAGATTAAGTGCATGCATCGACTATTATTTTGTTTTAATAATTTAACATTTTTAATATTATGAATGTAATGTAAGTAATTAATTGTAAATGCTAGGATTAATTGAAATATATATCAGAGTTAGTAATATCGCTTAATAAATATACTGTTAGTAATAGTAAAAGTAAAGTACCCAGTACAATGTTCAATGTGTAAATTTCTTTGATGTGAAAGAGCTTATATGTGTCCCAGTGGAGCTGCTAATAAGGATCTTCAGGACGTCAAACTGAAGTAGATCCAAGCCATCTCATGCTGCTTCAGTGTTGAAGTGAGACACGAAGTATTAGTTATCGAAGTCGGGTGGAGTAGGACTTCTTCTGACGATGATATAGTGTAACCACACCAATGTAGTGACGCGTAGCTCCAGGTAGCGCAGTCGTCGGGGTCACCAGTTTGGGATTTCGATTGAAACACCAGTTGATTGCACAGAATATAAGTTTATTTCACACACTTAGTACTTGGTTAGTTTTTACACAGTTTGTACAAACACTATAATAATATGGTAGAAGTCGAATTCCTTATAATATATAACGCACTTAGTAATGCTAAACCCAAGCGACGCTTTCTTGTTGTTGGTTATAAGTGGCGTCCCTTTGTTAGGGTTGCGAGCGTATAAAAATGTCTGTCGTTCAGAAACGCTACACAGATTAATAATTTTATAAATAACAACTCAAGATTATACTGTTAGCAGCGACTGTATTAGAACTGTCCGTACTATTGACCTGACAGGCCATTGGTCGAAGTTATTGGAAGAAGGCATTGGGAACATTCTCGCTCAGTCAGTTGAACTATTCACATCAACGGTACGAACGGTGGTTTGTGCTAACTATAGCAGTGTTGTATTTATGTATCGGCTAACGTTGTATTTTATTGTTCTTGGTGAACTGGACCTGACATGTCCCGACATGTCGGTGCAGTTGGCCTGTGAAGAGCGTAAAGAAATGGGACCGTGGGTCATTCTCGTGCGGAGCGTCGGCCCATCCATAATGAGTTAGCTGTGTTCAGTAGTGTGTTGCTGAATCGGCTAATTGAGGTTAAAGCGTTTTATTATTATTTTTGATTAATGATTGCTAATAATATTATAATAAATATGATATACTTATAACCAAGATCCACCAAGATCCTAACTAATATTATAGATGTGAATGTAAGTGTTTTTGTTTCACACGCTTTCACACTTTAACTACATAACTGATCATAATGTTATTTTAGTTACACTTTGTCAGGGGTATATAACAGGTCATAGGGCACCTTTCATCCAAAAAAGTACTGTTCCCACGGATGAGCCCAAATCTACATTAGTGTGAACGAAGATGTATGTATATGTTTACCTAAAAATTTAGAAAACAGACCAAAATGAATTTCGAACGGTATTCAATATACAAATAAAGATACATACATATCTAATGTATATGTATGTATGTATATGTATGTAGTAAGAAAAGCATCGTATTTTCGAGTCTCTTGTGGAAATATGCTGGTTTATCATGTTTTAAAAGTTCATTCGACAGTTCGATTAAAAAATTAAAAAAATCGCTCAAAATATTAAAAATTTCCAAGTTGTCGAATATTGAAAATATCTTTAATATTTTTGTCGTGCCAAATTTTTTTCTACTTTAAAATAATAGACATTCTAAAATCTCAGTGATATTTTGATTTCTAAAGGTTGGACCTTAAATTTAAAATTAAAGGAAAGTTTCCGAAATATCAGAAAGCTTCAACAATTTTCCTTTCTATTTCTAAGCAACTTGTGAATAACCCTATAATTACTAAGTCGGACTTACAATATTTTATTTTCAATTTTTTTTTCTACAGCTAACCTTGTTCTGTCTATTACAAATGTAACAACAAAAAGAAATAGCCAAATAGGTGCAACCGTTCTGAAGTTATGCGCTCACATAATACAATATACAACAAAATATATAAAAATCCAAGATGCACACTTAACGTCTCACAGCCGGCACACGAAAATGAGTGCATAATTTTGGATTATGCAGCCATCTCAAATAGTCTTACGTCGCTTGCGTCCTTGTAAAAATAACTTTAAATCATTCAGGTGAGGTTGAATTTGCAAAATCATAAGTTTATCGCATAACTATAACCACGTATGTAAATTGGAGAGTTTTTGCGGCCGGTTCTGAGCGCTACTTTTGTTCGAGACTGTGTGTCTTGGGTGTTTATATGTCAATGGTTTATATGGTTTTTTTTTCACGAACTGACTACACTATTGGCCTAGCAAGACCTTAACAGCTTCGCCAGACTACACATGGATTTTGTCAATCGATTGTTATTGAAATAGATTTGAAACCAGACATTTTGCGAAATATTTTATTTATTCTTGAACACGCAACTACAATTTTGCCGCCCGAGCGTAAACGTGTTTTAAAACTTTTTTAACATATCTATCATTTTTTTATTGAATAAGAAGTTGAAAAGATTTGTCTTTTTTATTTATTAATTTTTTATTTAAAACAAAGATTATATTTTGCTTTACCATTTCGTCAAGTTTCGTTTAAGGTTCCTTAATATTTTCTATAGTATTACTGATCGTTTCTGATAACGATAATTTTTAATGTGGCAGAGCCACACTGAAGCTAATACTGGTTTCAGCATGAATGGGTCGGCTCGCCCGGGGTACTACCACCCGACCACCACTAACACCAACGTGATGTGACAATACTTGCCTTGTTACGTTTTGTTTGGTCAGTGAGAGCGCCGGAGGCCCATCTCCATCTTTAATCCTCCTCCCCTCCCGCTCTCCTCGCCTCTCCCCTCTCCCAAACGCAGGCTGGCAACGCACTTGTGACTCCCCTGGTGTTACAAGTGTCTATGGACGGTAGTGATCACTTAACATCATGTGAACCACCTGTTCGTTTGCCTCCTATGATATAAAAAAAAATAACGTACTTTTAGTAAGTACATTTTTTTGAGTTAATTTTATTTTGTGTTTAACTCGAACACAATAAACCTAATTTACTTGTTTATAATTTTAATGAAATGCCTGTATTAACAACAATCGCTGTAACAATGGGTTCAATATAAAAATGTTGAGAAGTAAGGCGTTTGTAAAAATGTATGTCAATTAAATAAAATGATATAAGTCAACCGTCGCGTCATGCAAGCTTCACACAAATACTACTGTATACATTTTGATCATTTTTATAATTTGATTTCTTAGACACTTGGATCTTATCTAAAAAAAATTACAATATCACCATTTAATATTAAGTTATCACAGATTTAAGAAACGATACCGCAGTGAACTGCATCATTAGCGCTCTGTTTTCTTGCCATGAAAAAGTGGGACCAGCGGTGTGATGCGCATGCGCATACGAGGGTGAGTAAACCGACAACTTTGTATACATAGAAATTTTGTAACGAATCAGCAAGCAGATAGTGAAATTATAAGAATGAGATAATACAATTATCAAGAATTCTGGTGAAGGATAAAATAAGTTTAATTTAAATTTGTTCGTGTCTAACGTAATATAATACGAAAATCGTTATTTTATTTATATTTTTATGTCTTCATATAGTAGTGGTTACTTGGTCTATATTCTAGTTTGAACTTTGAGGCCAACACATTGTAAGCGTTTAAACGTGTTGCAAATAACAATTAACTGCTAAGTCACATTCGTTACGAAGTGTCGTTAAGATGGATTCATGACTATGAATGAATTAACTTAGTTAAATTGTAGAGAATAAGACAGTAAATTGTTTCGAACGTTTTATTGCTTATCGTTAGTCTCGCTACTGAGAATTTTTGTTTCTACTAGTGATCGTCGATAGACCTAAATTAAACCATAATAAGGGCTATTCGTGTGTTAATATATAAATACCAGCGGGCCGGACGTTATCCAGCCTTGATAATAGGTATATTCTAAAATACAACCGCAGCGCCACCTACCGGCTCCAGTTGTGAATCTAAACCCTTCTTGAATCCACCTGAACACTCATTCACAAATATTTTTATCAAAATCTGTCTGTATCAGGTAATCCCAGTCTTCGTCTTCTTCTTACGTTGATTCCTCCATTTAAAGAACATAGAATAATTGCGCGTTTACAATCGTAATTTTAGTACAGTTTGTAGGGGTATATCATTTTCTTCTATCTATACATACAAGTACATTGTAAAAATACAGCTCATAAAAAATTTTTACCAAAAAAATTAACCGCCTTCGATGTGAAAAACTAATAAAGCACTAAAAAGCGAAAAATA